>JABMIG010000082.1:320000-576000 GCA_013187285.1 Cyclotella cryptica | reverse complement strand
GCTGCTGGCATGTGGCCGGTTCCACGGGGAACACGCATGCAGGTAGAGTGATACTTACGTATCCGGTGTAAGCTCACCTTATCAGCACACCTTTGCCGGACACTTGGTTTAGCAGCGCTCGTGGCAACAGTCTTGGGGATGTTGACATGTGTACGGGCGGGGACAGGGGGTCGCGTACTGGAGAGGTGATGGGATAGTCAGCAAAATTTTCTAGACCTGGATGGTATTGAAAATCAAAAAATTTATTGTATGCCTGTCTAGTAGCCAGAAGTATCTCATTTCCATACTTCGCTGATTTTTGACGTTTCACAGTGTTGTTGACGATGCCCACAGTGGTGGAGTTGTCGCAATGGATTAGGGTGGGGGTTGGGGATGCCCTAATCCTTCTAAGGTGAGTCACATTATTTTGCCTCTTTCGCATTGAGGAAGAGTGCACCGAGTTCTACCTCAGCCGCTGAGGCGGCGATTAATTTGAGAATCGTGCACAGGACGGCGAATTGGGTTGGTTATTTTGGGGAGGGATCCGAGGAAGAATATTCTGCTGCTGCTCTGCTTTTTGCATTTTTGACGGAGGGGTAGCCTCGCTTCGGAGTTGAACGCTTAGCACCATGTTCGATGACGCGGTATGGTAAAACGTGCATCGGGATGTGTGGCCATGTAATCCAGGAAGTGATGGCATCGTTTGAGTGTCTGTTCCGCTATGCGGGACTGTTGTGTGGCTAGCTCACTGAGGGCATGAGGAATGGTTGGATCGTTTGGTCGCGGCGTAGTATAGGAACGATCCCACAATTTGTTGAATGTGCGTGATGTTTTGCTTGCTCAAAGGGGGAATCGCCATGTGGCAGAGTTTCTGGATGGGTGCCCGTATTTTAGGGATATGGCTCCCAAGGTGTGTTGACTGGCTTTTATGGCGGATGGTTGTATTTTGTCAATTGTTTTGTGACATATCCCGCATGGAAGATGTCGAGGTATTCCTTGTCGTGCCAGTCGAGGGTGATGCCACAGTACAAACTGCCTGTGTGATCTACCTTGACGCGTAGTGCCGCTTTATTGCTTGGATGAGATGGTTTAGATGTTCTTGTCCACTGTATTTTATTCCAAAGTCATCAAGACAAGAGAAAACTGTACTGGGCAACTGATGTGTTTGAAGAGTCCTGGGGTGTGGGGAGTTCGAATAGCCATCTGTGGCGAGTCGTTTTTTGAGCAGCTTGTTTGCTAAGATGCCTGCTTGTGGGATCTCAGACATTGATTGCTGTGATGAGATGGTCCAGGTGTTCTTTTCCAATGTATTTTATTCCAAATTTGTCGACAACAAGGGAGAACTGTACCGGGCAACTGATGTGTTTGAAGAGTCCTGGGGTGTGTGGGAGTTCGAAATAGCCGTCAGTGGCGAGTCGTTTTTTGAGGAGCTTGTTTGCTAAGATGCCTGCTTGAGGGAGGCCGTAACAGCCGCGTCGGATTTCCATGTAGATGTAACCGTTGTTGATTTTGTCCCATAGGTTGTATGCGTTTTTGAAGGCTGTAGGGACAAGATCTGCTTTGATCCGCATGTACTTGTATCGTGACATTGGTGTTTGCAGATACATGTTTTCAATGTCTGCACATGCGAATCGGGCACCGGGCGTGCTGATGGTCGAGTTCCAGAGAATTTTTGCAGTGGTGAGGTCGGCTGTTCTTGTGGTAAGTTCTCCTGGGTAATTGATGAGATTACCCCCACACCGTGATGCGGACGCGGTTTGGGTCATCCTTTTGGGGGCGGTAGTCTACGACAATCCTGGCGTAAGTGACTGTTCTGTCTCTTGGAATTTTCTTGATTTCTTCGTGTGACATAAAAAAATTGTGTCGGTGCCTGTGCTGTCATCCCAACCTTGGGCGAGGCTGCCTAGTTCCTTGCACATTGCCTTGGTCCATACCTCTTGCATGAGTGGATCATTTGCCAATTTTTCGTACTTTGTGATTGTCTCTTTTGTGACTGGATGTACAACTCCGTTGCACACGTGTTCAAGGTGTGCATCAAAAACAAACGATGGGTTTTCTGTGCTGTGTTTTGTTGGCGTGAAAACATTTGTGTGTGCTGTGCTGAGATCTGTGCTCATTCTTCGAGTGGGGTCGGCATGGGTGTGTTGTTTCTGGTGTGTTGTTGATGTACGTACCGTTGTGTGCCTAGTTTGGTTGGGTCTGTTGGATCTGCTGATGACGATGGAGTGGTCACCCTCGGAGGTGGTGTAGGTGCTGTCACCCTCGTAACTGGTGTGTTGTTCTTTGTTTGTTGGTGCTCAGTGACTGATGTAGTTGCTGCGAAGATGTCAGCAAGTCGTCGCAGTGCTCTTGTGTGTTGTGGTGCGAGAGTTATCGGTGCTGTTGAAAATGTACTGATTGCTGTGATGAGATCCTGTGCTGCGAGGCGTATGGTGTCTCCGGGCTCGATGGCTGGCATTTTAGTGTGCTTGGGGAAGAATTTTGCTGATTCAGAGATGCGGTAGCCTTTTGTGGATGGGATAAAGAAGCGGTAGTTGTGATAGTGGTTTTTGGCTGGGCCAATGTACCATGCGTCTAGGGCGTGGTTTTGCCAGGTTTTGCGTGAGTTGGGATCAAGCAGGATGAGGGCTCTGGTGCTGACAGGTGCCAGTGGTGTTTTGTCAAAATTGAATTGTCCATCTAACACGGCGTATGCGGAGAGTTTTGGGTTCACACGTGAAACGCGAAGTAAGTTGAGAGTGCCTTGTCCTTGTTCGATGAATTGGCACCATAATTGGATGGGGCTGTTTGGGTCGAGGGTGCCCATGCCTGAGAGCCAATGTTCTTTCCATGTCTGTATTGCATGTTCGGCAGCGTTGACGCGGTGATCGTCTGGGTTGACAAGTTGAATGTCAGCTTTTGTGGAGCGTATGTATTTTTGACTGCTTTGCTGCACTGATTGTCCATGATGTTGAGTTTTGGCTTGAATCCACGGTCCGTGAGGTATTCATACACTTAACGGAAGGCAGTGGTTAGTGATTTATTTGTTTGGTCCTTGAGTGGATGCACCAGGATGGCATTACTCCTGTATTCGTATGCCACAAATTGATATTTGTTGCTGTGGTATGAAGTGACAGGGAATGCGCCAGTTTGGTCGGTGTAAATGGTTCAGTCGTTTTGTTCTGGAATTGTTGAGCCGACGAACAGTTCGAAGTCTGCATCAGGGTTGCTGATTGGACGGAAGTCTTGATTGCGGATTTGTGCTTCATTGTCTTGTGTTCGCGTCGATGATCTTGTGTGCTTGCGGGTTCGTTGGAGGTGTCCCTTGGCGGTGGCAATGGATTCAGGTAAGTCTTTCTGTACTTGTGATGATGTGATTGGCGTGAAACCAATGAGTTGGTCATTGTCCAATGCTTTGCACAGTGTGTTGATGGTCGGTGAGAAAGGCACTGGTGGATGTACTGAATTGTTTCGGAAAGTGTTGTTGTGTGATATACACTGTTGATGTGTTGCCCGGGAGTTGTGGTGTTGGGGTAAATGGTGTATGGTGTACTGTGAATGGCTTGCTTGATTGGGATGTACCAGAGGCCGTTGTGTTTGTTTTTGTGCCCTGTCATGATGATTGTACCATTCCTTTCCAAAAATGACTTGACATCCAGCGTTGCACATTTTCGTGACCGATATGAGTGAGTGGTTTTTCATGCCGGGTAGGATGTATCCTTGGGATGCGGCGGGAGGCAGTGGAAGGTCCATTTGGCACGTATGGGATGAGCGTAATGTTGATTTGTTGGGTAATGTTACTTGGATGGGTTGATGCAGTGTCGTTTTTGTTTTTACGTTAGCTGTTGGCGTGAGGTAGTTGTCGGAAGCACCGGAGTCTACGATGGCGTAGTTGTCGGTATTGCTGTTCGGTGTGGAAATGGTGTTCTGAATAGCATGGGCGGGGATTAGAAGCGAGGTACGTGTGTTGAAAAATGCAGTGTTATTGTTAATCACTAGCTCTCTAATTTCCGCCCCTCCCCATCACATTTGTGTTTTGTGCTTGTTCTTCTGGCACCCACTGCAGGTGTTGGTGCGTGTTGCATGGTAGACATGTCCTTGTCGTGGGTATCGGCAAGAAGCACTGGTGTGTTCATCGGCAACGTTGTATCCGCAGCTCCAGCAGTAATTCCAATTCTTGTTGTACTTGAAGGGATTCGTGTGAGTTTGCCTTGTGTAGAATCCTTGTTGCTGTGCCAGTTGGTGTGCGTTTTGTTGGCCGGTATGTCCCGTACATTGTTGTTGTTGGGGTGGGATGTTGCCTTGTTGATAGGCATTGCGCCTGCGTTGGCAATTGCCGCGCGGTGCGTCCGTATCCACGGTTGCCGTAGTAATGTTGCGGTGGTGGCGCTTGCGTGTATTGTTGTTGCTGCATCTGCGCAAAGGGAGGTTGGTTGTATACGGGTGGTTGTGTGATCGGGGCGGGTGGGTACGCTGTGTTGTGTTGGTGGGGAGGTGGTGTTTGGACTGCGTTTGCTAAGCCTTCCATTTTTCTCATGAGTTCAGCAATTTGTGATTGGATGCTGTTTGCCATTTGTGCGTTGGTGGCTGATAGTGTGCTGAAGGTAGCGGCGTTGTGGCTGTTTGTTTCCCCGAAATGCTGCAAGCTGGAGAAGTAGGCTTGTTCTGTTTCTTGTGTGTTGGGGTCATAATTGATGTTTCCGCCATAACCAACTTGTGCCGCTGTGTTGCTTGTTTCATGCCAGAGATCGTACTCGGCCTGCCAATATTCTTCAAAGTCAGTCCACGTGCGGTCGTGCTCTCGTCGGCATTTCCACCCTTGGTACTGTGTGGCGAATAGGCCGGTGTCAAGAATCGCCTTTTCTCTGAGTGTGACAAGTTCTTTGTCGGTTTTTTGTTGCCCCACAAAGTATGCAAAGACCGCTCCGTCCCTGATTTGTTTGATGAGGAAGGAAACGTCATCAGTGGCGTCCCATATGGGCCGCGCATGCGTTCGTCATCCTTTGTGATGTCATGGGGAGATGGTCGGCCGAATTTTGTGTTGAGGCAGTTGTAAAAGGCTTGAAAGGTTCGGTCAGGTGTGCTGACGAACATATTGGAGAGTTGGGCTCGGAATTTTGGGTCGAGCTTTGCCTTGGTGTCAGCAATAAGTGCCTTGTCTGTGTTGACCATTTGGTCATACAATTCTTTGTTTTTCTGCCATTGGATGGAAATGACAGCGTTTTGTTGTTGTGTACCGTTAGGGTTATAAGGTGGTACAAGGGGTGGCTGGATGGGCGCGACAATGTTTTCACCTGTGAGTGATTCTTACAGGGCTTGAGGGAAGACAAGCCAGGACATGCTGTAGTTTGAGTAATTGCAGTCGATGTTGCAACACACGTTGGCTAGTTGGTTGACAAGTTTTACGAGTTTGTGGCAGTCTGGGCGGCCATCGAGTGATTCGATTCCTTCAGTTTCGATAATGTCGACAAGGGTAGCAACGTCGGGTGCTTTATAGATTGAGGAGGCCATGGTGTTGGCAAAGGCAACGTGACGATGATGGCAAAGTGATAAGGGTGGTAATGTTTGCGCGGCGTAACTTGCAGTGTGTTACTAGGAAGAGTTACTAAGTTCTGTCAATTAGTGCGCATTAGTTTTACAAGTATTTGTAAGTGGTAACGACGAACTTAGTAAAATTATGAGTGCTAAGTGTATTGTTTGTTGTGTGAGTTGTTAGGCTCTTTGTGTGTCCTAAGTTTTGATTGATTATGTGAGAGTGTTGATGTCTCTCCGACTTAGGCAGCTGCTGCTGGCATGTGGCCGGTTCCACGTGGAACACGTGCTAAGGTAGGTAGAGGATACTTACGTATCCGGTGTGAGCCTACCTTATCAGCAAAGCAACACCCTTCGAAGACCATGCATGTGCCATGACGTAACGATCAACACCTCCAATAACTGCCTGCATAACCACCCAGTGACCAGGAGGTCTGCTACCATGTCGAGCACAAAAAATAGCATGCAATACTTTCATCGGATAGTGGTTCAGGATCTGCTTGACAATGAAGGTTGAATGCAACTTCAAAACTCTCATGAGCTCCACACAGGACTCTATCGAACCAAACCATGCATCTCCACCTACCCAACCTCCTTCAACAACATTTGCATTTTCTGCCTGACAGAGTACTTCAGCTGTATGATAAGAGATGTCCTCGCCCTTAGGAAGATGGAACTTACCTGCAGGGTTACTGTATTTCTTTTTCCGTTGGTTAGTAGATGAGTCAACAATGTCATAATGGTGAACAAAAATGCCTGTGGTACACTCTACCGCATTCCGGATCATTGTTCCCAATGGTACAGGTTTGCAAGGCTCATGGCTAATATGAGGAAGCCCTCCCTGCTTAGAAGTCTTCGGTCTCCACCCAGACATTGACTCATCAAGCATCAGATACATGACTCGAATGACTTTCTTGAGGTTGTTGTACTCTTTGACGAATGGAGAAATGAAATCAAACGGCAACAGCCATCTCTCAACATCCAAATACTTCTTCTCTGCCCAAAGGTATGGAAAGCCGTGAAGAAATGCTTTCATGTAGTCTGCTATGTATACAATACTTACGTACACATACAATGGACACATACTTTACCTGTGTACCTCATTACTTACACAGCGGTACAGACTTAGAACTTTACCTGTCTACCTGATTACTATACCGAATGGACTAGCATAAACCAGCCATAATTTAGTAATCACCCGATTATCAACATCTATGTACTTGCTATGCTCAGCAGTGATTACTAAATTTTGCACTGAGCAACACCTGCAATTCACCCGAGGTAACAGGCACCAAAACAAGCCAACCACCTGCAATTCACCCAAGGTAACAGGCGCAAAAACAACCCATCACCTGCAATTCACCAAAGGTAACAGGCGCCAAAACAAGCCAACACCATGTCCTCACCAACGGCAAACAAAGCCACTGTCTACGAGGCCGTACGAGTCGTTGTCACGCCACTGCCTATTGACAAGATTGTCGGCCAACCAACGACCTCCACCGTCAACCATCTCTGGCAACAAATCGCAAAAATTGCGGCAGCCGTCAAAACAACAAGCTGGGGCGGACGTCATGGCCATCTTGCACTCGTCCTCACTGATGCCGAGTATCGAACCGTTACGGGCAACCCGGACATCGACGTCAATCGCCTCCCAACACCTCTGATCGTTGCCACGGGCCTCACGAACACCACCACGCTCACAAATCGAGCGTCAATCATGGGCCTAAACAACCTTGCCTGCCAAAGTTTTGGAAGCAAGAAGCCGTCGACGTGCTCATCGTCGACAAAATCGTGCGGGAAGCTATCGATCCCGCGTATGTTGAAGAGCTCAAAGACGATTACGTGGGCTACAGTGGCTAGACGATCAAGACGATTGTCCAGCATCTCCAAACCGAGTGGTGCATCATCACAACCCTCGAAAAAAGCAAGCTGCCCAAGCCTTTCACGTCCAATGGGACCTCACGTGCCACATCACGAAGTTTGCCTGTGAGCTCGACAAGCAACAGAAGCTCTGTTGGGACATCTATGTCCCAGCCGCGGAGGCCACGAAGATTCAACATTACGTCGAGAGCATGTACGCCTCCGAAATGTTTGATGACAAGGAGATGCAAGCATGGGAGATCAAGCCGTCCGCCGACAAAACTTGGGAGGCGGCAAGAACCCATTTTGTCACCATCTACAAGAGCAAGGAGAAGTTCAACGCCGAACGTGAAGCACGATCGGGCGGATTTGAAAGTGCCGGGAGTTTATTTGACAGCGGCAGCCGCTCATCCAACAATCCACCACATGTTCCGCCCAACATCACATCCTCCTTCTCAACCGCTGACCACCACTCACTACTGGAGTACACAAACAGCTTGGAAGGGGCATTGGAGACTGCCACTGAACACGTCGCCGCCATTACACTACACTGGATAACGCCACCCTCCTCCAAAAACTCGAAGCCCAACAGAAAGACATCCTTGAGCAACAGGCCAAGTTCATGGCCCTCCTTTCCCCAACAAACGGAGCACCCCTTGCACCTCCCACTGTACCTTGCCATCAGCGAAACAGATCTAATGGCATGACCCCTACAGAAGGCCGCCGGATCCCTCATTTCTGCAACTCGTGCAAGAAAGACAGTGTCTATCATGAGGATGATGAGTGTTTTGCCTTGGACAAAAATAAGGACAAACGCCCAGCTTGGTACAAACCCAAGAAATAGGATCCAGCGGAGACCGTTAGTTTGTTAAGTGACTGTTTGCTTAACAATTTGGTTAAAGCAAAAAAACGTAATAGTAGTGCGCCACAGCCCTCTCTATGTTCACTAAACTATTGGTCTCCAGTTGCTAGCCCTGAAACAAAAGTTCGTTTCAAACTCCCACCGCAGCACCATGACAAAGATAGCACCGCCTGGCGACACCACATAACTGGCAGCATCTCCCCATTGTTTCATCCAACTACCAAACATAAACGGCGTTACCACACCACTTCCATGACCAAACTACAGGTCCAGCATGGCAAAGCCGACGACACGATACCCTCCGCCATCAGCGACACCGGTGCCACCTCAACAGCAGGTGCACTCCACGATCCTTTTCACTCCACCACTGCACCTTCCACCAAGGTTTTCCTGCTACCCACTGGCGACACGGCACACACAACACACATCTCACAACTCCTGCTTAATGTCCGTGCCCCCGCAAACCAAGTTGACATTGTTCCCAATCTCACACAGACGCTGCTAAGTGGCAGCAAGTTTGCTGATGCTGGGTACACGGCCATCTACGACAAGGATGAAGTCAACTTCTACAACTCTGACAAAATCCACATCAATGCCACTTCCATCCTCCAGGGGTATAGATGCAAACACACTGGACTTTGGCGGGTACCACTACGGCAAATCACCCGCAACGTCAACAACGATACCCTCATTCTTGACTCGCCTTGTGGCACAAAATTGCTCAACACAAAATACGTCGTGCCTTCCATAGCAGCTGTCCAGAACCACCTTAAATCATCCAGGGAGCGGGAGCAGCATACCATCCTCAATGTCAATGAGCTACCCAGCATCGAGCAAACTATACGGTATCTCCACACCGCAGCGGGTTTTCCCACCAAAACAACATGGATGGCAGCGATTCGGCACAGGAACTACAACACGTGGCCCCTCATTACTATCGCCAACATACACAAGCACTTTCCTCAGTCGGAGGAAACTCAGCAAGGGCACATGCATAGCCAGCGCCAAGGTGTGCGCTCCACTAAGACAACTCTTCGAGCTACATCGAACACGCCCTCCCTCACTCCCCCCTCACTCCCTAACCAGGACATATACATCAAGACCTATGACACCCGTGACACAGTCTTCACCGACCAAACGGGTAAGTTTCCCCATGTATCCAGCAGAGGCAACAGGTACCAGATGATTCTCTACCACACCGACAGCAACTCGATATGGGTTGAGCCAACAAAGAATCGGACAGAGGGTGAACTCATCCTAGCACTCACCAGAGCTCTCTCCCGTATGCGATCATATGGACTCTCACCCAGGCACCAAGTCCTTGACAACGAAGCATCCACAGCATACAAGCAAGCCATCCTGGATTCAGGCATGTCATACCAACTGGTGCCACCTGATGACCACCGCTGCAACGTTGCCGAAAATGCCATCCAAACATGGAAAGACCATTTCATTGCTGTCCTCAGCGGCACAGCTGACAAATTTCCACTCCACCTTTGGTGCCAACTCATTCCACACATGGAACGACAACTCAACCTCCTGGGTCAGTCCAATGCCAACTCCAGGATCTCCGCATATGCCCACCTCTACAGACCTCATGACTACAATGCTTTGTTCCACTCTGTATGGAGGCCCTCATGCATGACAAACCCCATCAACGCAAGACCTACGCTCAACACTGCTCCAAAGGATGGGTCATTGGTACATCCACTGAGCACTACAGGTGCTGGAAAATATGGTCTCCTACTACACGTAGCACTTGCATTGCCGCAACAGTGTTCTTCAAACACAAGTGCCTCACCAATCCATCCATGTCCCTGGCCAACGCCCTCATCACTGTAGCAGCCAATCTTACCCACGTCATTAAGCACAATGCCAAAGCACAGCACGTTGGAGCCAACAACCTGCAAGACCTCCAGCGCCTGCAGCAACTTTTCAGTGACACAGCCAAGCAACAGCTGTTATCACCAACACCTACCAAACCAGTCGCTCCCCACACCCCACCTCCAAGGGTGCAGGCACATTCACTACTCCTCACTGCCTGTACGCCTCCCCCCACAAGCCCCGTTGTCTCTGATGACGAGGACAGTGATGACGAGGACAGTGATGACGAAATGGCGCCACTTCCAAGGGTGCCGACACGCCGCCCCATCCCCTTCATACCATTCCCACAACCCACAACAACACCACCAGCTCTCAACACTCGTAGCCGAACCCGTTCCCTCACACACGAGACCATGCTTCACGTCTTGGCCACGCGCCACATTGGGATCACCGCCGCCCAAGCCACACAATGGCGTTACCCCACCGACATGCTCCACGCAGTCCTCAATGACGAGACTGGTGAGTTAATGGAGTACCGCCACATTGTTGCTAACCCCAAATACCGTGACACCTGGAAGAATGCATATGGAAAGGAACTCGGCCGACTCGCGCAAGGATTGCCCGGCATCGTCAAAGGCACCAACACCATTGTTTTCATCCAATGAACACATGTACCACAAGACTGATGGAAGGACGTAATGTATGGCAGTATTGTGGCTAACTTTCGCCCCGAAAAAGACGATCCGTATCGCATTCGCCTAACTGTCAGCGGTAATCGAGTTAATTTCCCGGGCGCCTGCAGCATGCCCACAGCCGACATGATCACTGTCAAAATACTCCTCAACAGCATCATTTCTACAGTAAACGCCAAGTTCATGACCATTGACATCAAAGATTTTTATCTCAACACGCCCATGGAACGTCCGGAATACATGTGACTCAAACTGTCCAACATACCCTCCAACATCATTGATCTCTATCATCTTCGTGACATTGCACACGATGGATATGTCTTTGTGCGCATCCAAAAAGTTATGTATGGACTCCCACAAGCCGGCATCATTGTGCAGCAACTCCTTGAACAACGTCTCCAGGCCAACGGCTACCAACAAAGCAAAATCAACCCCGGTTTCTGGACACATAATTGGCGACCCATCTGCTTTGCCCTCTGTGTCGATGACTTCAGTGTGAAATATGTTGGCAAAGCACACACCAATCATCTCATCAACACACTTAAAGGCCACTATGAAATCTCCACCGATTGGGAGGGACGACGCTACATTGGGCTTACTCTGCATTGGGACTACCGCAACGGTCTTGTCCGCCTCTCCATGCTGGGCTACTGCGAAAAGTCTGGACAGCGCTTCCATCACCCCAAGCCTGCCAAACCGCAACATCAACCATATCCCAGTGCGCCGTGCACCTACGGCAGCAAACCACAATTGTGTGCCACTGCGGACACTGCATCAGCACTAGGAAAGCACCAAAAAACGTTTGTACAGGAAGTCATTGGAGTTTTCCTGTATTATGCTTGGGCAGTTGACTGCACTATGCTTACGGCCCTTGGCTCACTTGCAACACAACAGGCCAACCCTACGACGACCACACTGGACCGGGTCTACCAATTCTTAGACTATGCCCTATCACACCCCAATGCTGGCGTCACGTATCGAGTGAGTGATATGATTTTAGCCACCCACAGTGATGCTTCTTATCTCTCCGAAACAAATGCACGCAACCATGCAGGTGGGCATTTCTTTCTTTCCGAAAACGACCATTACCCCAACAACAATGGGGCCGTCCCAACCATTGCGCAGATCATCAAAGCCGTTATGTCCTCCGCTGCTGAGGCCGAACTAGGTGCGCTATACATCAACGCACGCGAAGTCATTCCCTTGCGACACCTCCTCATCAAAATGGGCCACCCTCAACCACCCACTCCCATCCAAACCGACAACTCTAGTGCACTCGGCGTTGTAAACAACACCATCAAACCCAAGTGCACTAAAGCCATGGACATGCGATTTCACTGGTTGCGCTGTCGCATTAACCAAAAACACTTCCGGCCATACTGGCGCGCTGGTGCCACCAACTTAGCTGACTATGTCACCAAGCATCACCCTGCTATCCATCACCAAGCAGTACGGCCCCTCTTCTTGACAGCTGATCAACCACCACTACCACATGTGAAACTAACAGCACCCTGCATTCCATGCAACAAATTACTGCGTCTCCCCATCAGCAGACCAGCTGCTAGTGCCGCATAACCCAACACAGCTACTGTCTACACCATACCGCTGCAAGGGTGTGTTATGTATACAATACTTACGCACATACAACGGACACATACTTTACCTGTGTACCTCATTACTTACACAGCGGTACAGACTTAGAACTTTACCTGTCTACCTGATTACTATACCGAATGGACTAGCATAAACCAGCCATAATTTAGTAATCACCCGATTATCAACATCTATGTATTTGCTATGCTCAGCATAGTCAATTGGTATGAACTGTGCATAGTTGGGGTATCGTCATACCAGATGATGGGCCACTCTTCCAAAGCTTTTCAACACCTCGATGAACCTCCAAAACAGATGTCACCATCAGAGTCAAACAAAATTTGATCTTGCTATGTCGCAAAGAGAATTATGAGGAGTAAATTCTACTGTCAAAGACAATGTAATATCGAGACAGTACTCACCAGTTCATCAGGGTCATCAGCACCTTCACGATGAAATGTAATGTTGTCTATCTTTCGCTCTTCCAAGGAACGACTTACGAATTCATCCAGTAGCTTTGCCTTGCCTTCAAGGGATGGGAAAAACTTTTCAAAAAGCACGGCATTGTAGTCCACCTCCTTTGTATCAGGGTTCCAATGAATGCCTTCATAAATCACCTCTTCATCAGAGTTTCCCTCCATAGGGCACACTGTGATTTGTTCTGTCTCAGACAGAATCCTCCACTCTATTTTGTTGTCGCCTTCCTTCCCATACTTAAATGTGAAGGATCTTGCAATTGCCTGCATCTCTGTGCTGAGGGAAGAGAAATAGTCATACGACTTTAACATAATCAACAGTCTTCTGTTTCCCTTGAGGAGGATGAACCATTTCGCACATTCCTCAATCATTTGCCTGTTGCCCTGTTTGGAGGTACGGTAGCTCCTCTCTGCCTTCAATACTTCAATATCCTTCCTTGCTAATACTATCTCGTTCTCATGTGATGGAAGGAGATCAAGGCAAACTTTATATAGTTTGCTGTTCTGGGCCTTTCCCAGACAAATTCCAAAAAACCTGAACTTGTCCAAAGGGTACAGTTCAATGATCTGAAAAGCGTCAGATCCAACTTCAACGAGGTATTTCACAGCCCTCCTCTCAACATAAACTCTCTTTCCCTGAGCAATGTGATGCCTCTTGGCTTTGCTTGCATGTCTGGAAGAAGTGTTGGTGGCACTCTTCTTTTTGTACTTGGATTTCCTGGCAGAAGTAATGGCAGACACAGAGCCAGGCTCTGCGACAGCCATGGCAGTAGCTCCTTCCTCTTTCTCTTCTTGCTGTTCCTTTTCTTCATCAAATGGATGATGGACAGATGCATCGAACTCATTGTTTTCTGTGTTGGAGGGGCTATCTGGCCCTTCAATTTGGAATGGAGGCAGTGCAGGCACACTTGCAGGACATACACCGACAGGACTTGGAGACGACATGGTACGAAGAAGAAGAATATTAGTTTGAGCCGGATGGTGGCGAGAGTCTTTAGTTCGTCGTGAATTTGGTGGAGTGTGATGGTGGTGTATAATCAGTTGAGTTGTGATGGCACGATGGACAAATTCGGAAGATGGCAATCAGTTTGATCAATCGTGCGAAGCACAGAGTTTGAAGTCGGTCGTGTGATTTGGTTGAAGGACTGTTACTTTCCGTCCTAGGCCGGCTCCCCGCTCATTACTCTTTCCGTCCTAGGCCGGCTCCCCGCTCTGGTGCTGACACACCTTCTCGGGCCCAAATATAAAGGACTGTTACTTTCAGGTCTAGGCCGGCTCCCCGCTCATTACTCTCTCGATTAGAGCACCGGCGGAGCTCGCGGAATTTGGAGGGGCGCCTTCATTCATATTAGTTATGGAGTAATTCATGATTCGATTTAAATTTAGCATTGCAAATTTTTAAAAAAATCAGGCTGATTCGGCTTCACTTTTTTTTAAAGTACACTTTTTTAGAGTGATTTCGTACCTAAACCCAAAGAGAGCACAGTGTTCGCCACTCAGACATAAAAACAATGTCCAACATCAGCGCTTGCCATTCATTATGTGCACCGATCTGGTGCCATGATGACCACACTACTCTAGCAAGAAGAACATCTCAGGATACTCATGTCTTCGCCATTTCTTTTATACACCGAAATCTGGTGTTGCTTCCTTAGAGGCCTGCCTGCTTCTAATATCAAATAATGAGGCCTGGTTCCTCACAAAATGATGAAGTGTTATGTGTGTAGAAGGATCCTTCCCAAGCCAGGATATCACAGAAGGCACAAGTTTTGTTTGCATCTCATGTTGATCATTTACAACAGATTCAATATTGATTCCACTGTAGAATTGAATGACCTTGAGACGGGCCACGTCAGATGCGTTGCCACTCCTATTCATTTCCAGCAAATTGTCAACATTATCAGGAATTGTGCTCCGATCACGAAACTCACCGAGAATCTGTCTTAGAGTGTGATTTGAATGTTGAATGGCATGTAAACTCGAATTGTCACATAGAACTTTTGAAAATGCATCCCATCCGACGGTTGATAAATGTGCCCATGAAAGGATCAAGACCCTCAACGAGGGCTTGTTACACAACCCATTCCAAAATGGATCCATATTGATACCTGCAAAGCTTTCATTTCCTATGTATACTTCAGTCAAATTTGGCATGGGAGCGAGAAAAGCACTGTAAAGAACAGACCAACCAGTAGAAGTCACTTCGGGGAAACGACCGAGATTAACTTCCTTGATTGTATTTTTCTTTTCAATCAAGACTTCTGCCAAAGAAGAAATTACATCATCATTGATATTTTCATTACCCCTGATGTCCATTAGTTTCAAGGGAAAGGGTGACGTTAGTATCGCAGATGTGATTGCGAGCCATCCGGCCTCTTGACAGGTCCCATAAAAATAAAATTTCAACTCCTCCAATGTGGTATTGTGTGCCAGCCCTCTTCCTAAGGAAACTGCATATTCGCAATCATAGACACCTCCATTCAGGTGAAGAACTTTCAAGGATGCACCGGGAGATGACAAGATGTCTGATATCAGTTGCCACCCTTCTAGGTTATCAGGACATCCATTAATATACAATACTCTAAGTGAAGTACTGTTCATCAAACCATTCCGAAGCCCAGAAAGTGCGCCCACGTTGTACTCGTCGCACATAAAAAGTTCGATTTCATTGATGATGGATTGTGGGTCAGAAAGTATGGTAGCAAGAGAGTTATAGTTGCCGTTTTTAATCCAGAACCAGTTAAGCGCAAGAGATTCCAATTTGAAGTTGTGATTTAGTGAAGCAAAGAAATCTGCCTGACTGTCATCGTCAAAGAAAATGCAATCCTTCATCATTCTTTCCAACACAATGCGTCTCAAATGAGAAACTGCTCTCATGGCTGACGCTGTGTGCCGTGTGATGACACAATCATTGAACACGACTTTTTCAATGTTGGACATGTCAAACAGTTTGAGGATATGACCACCCAGGCAACAGTTATTACATCTGATTTCTTTTATTGACTGACTTCGAGACACTCCATCAAAAAATATCTCAAACTCCCTGGCCGATACACCCGAAAGAGGGCAATCTCGGTCAAGTTCGTGCTCGGAATCATAGTAATTAAATTTGCTGATGGTAAGGTGATTTATTGATGTATTTTCTCCAATGCATCGACCTATCTCTCCCAAGTGACCCACAACATGAGCATTTTTGATATCTCGCGGACACAAGGCTACAGCATCGTATTGAGGATCAAGTTTTCTGATTTGCTCAAGCGTCTTCTTCTTGATGCGTAAACAATACATTTTGGCTCGTCAATGAATGTTCTGGGTTGTCTGGCTATTTGATGATAAGGACGCTTAATGACTCGCCTCACTAATTCAAGAGACTGTTTCGTAGTCGCAGAAGCTCGCGTTGGCACTTAAGTGATCAAGTCCGATGATGATGAGATCTTGATAATATTTACAATGAAACATTGGTTTTTCGCTGATGTGCGTGAAAAAATATTACATGGTGATCGTAGCCTATCGTAGCATGGATCATGCTAGCACGACGATACCATACCATACCTGAAGAAGGTACAATTCAATAAAATCTAGGTACAATAATGCACGACTGACCATCGGGCTCATTGCCCCCATTCCAAATATATCTGCGATGGGAACACTGATGATGGAAGCCAAATGGAAGCCCCATGGGTCAGATAGGGTCAGATGCTGATTACGAGAATCCCGCATATAGCAAGACAAACCTCAGGAAAAATGTGGGAGAGAATAACTTTGTCGAAAGGTAATTTGAGAGATACCTCTGAGATTTTAGTCAGATTAGGATCCAACTATAACAGCAATTACACAGGGAAGGTTGCCCCCATAAAAGTTGTGTCACTGTTGATTGTTGATATTTTGAAAACAGTTTTTCCAACATTGTTTCATACCTTACTTTTAGTCACAAAATTGTCTGTAAGAAAAATATGTTCTGTCATGGGCTGCATATAAATATTAGATTTAAGTCACCATCAGAAAATGAGATAGGGAGTTATTGACTGTATATTTTAAATATTTTATTTATATGTCATAAGCATAAGATTCTTTGAATGTAAATTATACACATCCCAACTAAGTTTTTCAAATATTTTTCTATTTCGTTGAAGTATGCTTCGAGCTTTACGTCATAATCCAACCCACTGAATAATTAATTAAAAGGTGCAAAAGCTAATGCTCTCGCACCGTTGTTGATATTCCATTCTGCTTGTATACAGTGCTATGTTTGATATATGCCAGAATGGAGTGAGGTCCTATTATTACACTATCCACAGATTTTCTTACTTCTTTTGTCTGGGGCTCACTCGCTGCGCAATCTCAATATGTTGCAATATAGCTATGATTCTGAACCGACAAGAAAGGAGCACAAATAGTCTTGAAGCAGGTATATTGCAGTAATTCTCAAGTAGGGATCCATAATCTCCCCTACCTTCACACAGTAGATTCTTTCCTGTCGTTCAGAAGATTCCCTACCAGTATCCATAAGATTCCGTACTGTCACACAGAAGATCCCCCTTGCACTAGATCTCTTTGTATTCAAATATATTCTTCTAATATTCCCTATGCCCTCCCCCACTGGCGGGATGACAGGTGTGCTGGTGGGCAAGCACCACCACACACTTCTTGTAATGAGTAATTTCTATCTTTAAAGGAAGTAATACAAAACCAAACCGACTGCCACACTTTGTTGTTTAGATCCTTTGGAATATCATAGGATTGAAATCTTGTTAACAATGAGTACAAATAAGTGTGCAACACTGCCACCTCTGTATTGCTGCTTCATTGTCTTCCATCTGAACGTATTTTTGCCAAGGGCTGAGAAAGCTTTCATATAGATTTCAGTTCGTGAGTCTTCTTCAACTGGAAGAGGAAGATGGGAGTGAGAACTGCATGCTGGGAAAGGTCCTTCTTTTAAGAGTTCTTTATTACAGAACCAGGTCTATTGAAAAGTCCAATACCCTTTTTAATCGAATCAATCAGATAACTAAAAATTATCATTCTTATGATAGGACCTTGACAGTGGTGTGCTTGAATAGCCTGCCAGGTCAGAATACAGCAATTATCCGTCTGGGAAGAGGCAATTGTGATGAGGTGACAACCTTATCCCATTCACACTATCAGTAATAATGGATTCAACGTTGTCACCCAATTCCAAACCAATATAGGCATGATGTGCATACAAATCAGAAACAACACTACCAAAGTGGACTGGACACTGTCCATCCTGTTTAAATATTAGAAAATGATGCAGTATTTCAATCCCCCTTGAGCACAATTCTTTGCACGATTCAAGTTGTTTGCGTTGTATACAGTACCGAAACCGTTTCAACAATTCTCTCATGAAACTCACAGCAGAAAAACTGTGTGAAGGGATCTTGGCTCTGACTATATTAGAAATCACAACAGGTTTCAATTTATACTGGCACCAAACACTTTCATTCAATCCTTCAATGTAATCTTCTTCTAGGTCAGAAATTGACAAGCCACCGCACTAATGATGGAAGTCTCTTTGCTCACCAACATGTCCAAAATCATTCATGTCCTCATTTCCACCCAGGTTTCTGTCACCTGGGTCCAGGTTAATGTCGCCATCACAATTTCCTGGATTGCTATCAGTGATTGTGTCAGAATCCAATTTAGAAGCACCACTATGGTTATCATACACAATCTTGAGTCATTTTGGATTTCCAACATTATCATGTGTTTCTGTCCTTCTCTTCTGACCTTCCCTTTGCAATATGCCAGTCCAAGCACCTGACAATTGTATCTTTGCATGCGACCTAAAATGCACTTCCTGGTCACAAGTGAAACACTGACAAAAATGTTCTCCCTCATCATTGATCATCGTTTGTTCTTCAGTTGATGAATGTACGGATGGAGAGGGACTTTCTTTACACCCACGACTGACCAAGGAACTCCTCAAACGAAACTCTTCAGCTATCATTTCTGTCCAAGTGGAGCAAGGGAAAAATGAGGATGTTGCACACAACTCTTCCTTGCTCAGGAAAGGGGATTTACTGTGCTTGAGAAGAAGCTTCTCTTTTATCTCAACTGCTTTGGAAGAAATCCCAGGTGCTATGTACGAAAGAAAAAAATATAATGTTAATGTTTGACCTCCGCAACAACAAACCAGAATGACATCCTTAAAAAATGCACGCACGCAACGTTGCATAGTGTCTCTTCAACGTATCCCACTGATTATAAAGACTCATATACAAGGCCTCCTTAATTCTACTAAATGGACCCATAAACTTACCATCAATCGTGATGTCATCTACAAACTCCTCATAAACAGCAGGATGCAAGAATATGGTCTTCCTGTCAACCATGTCAAAAGTAGTCCCACCTGTGGCATCCTCCTGATGAGTCTCTTCATTGTCTTGCAACACCACCTCATTCTTCCACCTACTTAGCTGTCTGATGGATACACCATACTTCCTTGAACACTTCTCAATGGTGGAACCATTCAACATCTCACGAATTATTTGCTCCTTGTCTAAACGAGAGCACTGATTTCTCCTATTACTATTCTTGGGGTCACCGTCTATCTGGGATCCAATAAATGTGTGATCCTTTGTCCACCTAATTAAGGAACTTACAGAAATACTGTACTTGGTTGATATTAATCTGTGAGAAGCACCTGCACGAACTTCACCAATAATTTTCAATTTCCTCGAGAGGAATACAACTTTTGCCCGGAGGACCTCATGTCACCAGATCTATCAGAAGGCAGAAAAGGTGCATGTGCCACTTGATGCAATGAAATAGAATCATTGTTATCATCACAAGTGGAAGTAGCACACAAGAGACATATCACTGCTGATGGTGATTCAGCCAAACTCCTCCCATGGCTCATCAATTTGTGGATTGCTCGAGTAACATCACTCTCATCCCTTTCACACTATAGGTAACAATATCCCAGGCCAGAAGAATGAACAGGATTTTGACAATCCATGCAGCAGTGTCCAGAACGGTCAACAAGAAGGGATGTATTTCTACATAAATGCCTTGCTGCACACATCCCGCTCATCTTCTTTATAAGTTGAGAAGAAGACATTACATCCATGGAATACATTATATTATATTGATGTAGGGCAAGATCAGGGGTCATTCATGACAATACTACTTCTGAGCAAGTTAAAAACTCACGTTGTTAGACATGATTATAAACTGTCACACAGGTCCTAAAACTTGCACCAAAGCCTTCAAACTCTTCACCGACGGTAATCCCAACTAAAGCAATAATCAGACAACTGTAAATGACCGTCAATGAGTACACTCTATTGATGCTGAATGAATTATAATTGACTTGATGATAACGAAACTGAAAAACTGCCGGTTGCACACCAGTGACAATGAACTTGATAATAATGTTGACAAAATATTGGTCTATGAACAGGAAAATAGAAGACCAAACAGTTTGTGTGAGCAAATTACATGCAATTATGGGTGACAAGGGTGAATGATTCCTTGCCGTAGTCTAGGAAGGACAAATTAATGAGATAGGGAGAAAAAACTGACAATTGTTAGTAAGAAAAGATCAGGCCAGTCAAACAAACCAAACCAGAAGAATCTCAAAACAATCCAACAATCAGCACATGCCCTAAGCTGCTGCCTAAGACAAAGGAATAGTGCAACAACAAAAACAGGACGACAAACAATAATACGATTTACCAATACAACAAAAGAGCAGGAAGGGACCACAAAAGTGATCATAATCTATTACCCTGTAAGCAAGATGCTCAATAGAAAATCAATGTGGGATATCAGACCTGATGGCATACAACAGAATATTATATTATATCAAAGATCATCTAGGAATTACCCTGTAAGCAAGATGCCAAATGTGAAGTTTCCGTGGGACAGCAAACCTGATGGCATACAACATATTACATACAGTTAATATTATCTTTCAGATATGGGACCAAATGAATCTTTCATGGGACGGGATGAATCTTTAATATCTGACAAATTGAATCTTTCTTAGTTATACCCTATTTGTAAGGTAGATGTGGCACTGCTTTGTCCTTGGTATCTATGCAGTTGTCATCGTAGGATTATGTCAAGACTATTATTATTGAATATGTATGTCGTATTTTGATAAAATCTATATGTAAAGTAGGTACTACCTACATGGCGAATTGATAAAATTAAAATAATGAGACAATTTTTTTGAAAAGTAAGCATGAGTGCACATAATATAAAATAATAGATAATGAACTAGGTACTTATAAAAATCAATACCAATAGATACTATACCGGTTTGCGTGAAAGGACTACATACAGTAGGTACTCAATCTTTATACACTAAGGGGATGGTACGGTACAAAATGGTGTGTTAAGGCGTATTGTTATATGGTACGTGTCATGTGCATGTATAAAATCCCAAATGTCACGTACCCCCAAGGCAAGAGAACCTCAAGGGAAAAGAGGACATTATTGTCACTTTTCTGCATTCAAAACGGAGAGGTGATTTAGCGGGGTAGAAGCTATGGTCCAAATTCTACACAACACGTAACATTCACGAGGAAAATGGAGGGTAGGCTTCCCGACCCCCCGCGATCCTAAGTACATCTTTTTTCGTGCCACAAGTTCAAGAATTATACAAAAAAGTCTGTTGTCGTTTCTGCTGGATGGTGGCGGTGTTGCTCTTTTGTTAATTATAGCTGACAGTTTGACAGGCAGAACACTTGGAATGGCAGTATTTTTGTCTTCTTGCAGTGTTTGAATTGGAGTGATTTCCAAATTTTTGATGGAGGTGTGATGGTGCTTGAGACCCAATAATGTCTTGAACTTTACAAAAAAATTCTGTCCTCACAACAATTTGATTTAGTGGAGTGATTTCCAAATATTTTATGGAAGTCGGAGGGTTCTTGAGACACAACAATTCAAAGAATTTTACAGAAAAGTTCTGTCCTCATTTTTTGAAGCGGCATTGTGTTTTTGTTGTTATTGTGGAGTTTCCACTCGTTCATGCTGTGTTTTCAGATAAGAACTTAGCTGAAATACGATGGCGAGGAAGAGTTCTGGAGATACAACAAGTCAAAGAATTTTACGAAAATTCCTTTCTTTTTTTCTGATGTGGTGCTGTGTTGTCGTTGATATGGTTGGACATTGTTTTATTCCATCTTCTAACACATTTTCATCGATTTTGTCTGTGTTTCCTTTTAGCATTGAATTTGAGATAATCACGAGGTAGGATAGCTTATTTTTGTCAGTCTGAACTGATCATCTTAATATGACAGAGTGAGCTAAAACTGATACTTTGTCTTTTCACAGTTTTCTTAGCATTTTATTGAAACAGGCAAGGTGACCAGAGTATGAAACTGTTTTTGTGCTACATCTTTTTTTGAAATCTTGGAGACAATACACAACAATAAGCATCACATGATAACGTGCCGAGTGAACCAAGACATGTGGAATTTTTGTTTGCTTGGGTGTTGTAGTTTTCATTGCATTCATAGTTTTGAATGACTTTGTTTGATTTGTTCACTGGAGTCGTTGCATTTATTGCTTATATCAATCGAAATGTGTGTTATGTGTGTTCTCTCATTCGTATCATTATTTCTATTGAACGTATTGCAGCAATATGAGTTCAAACACAGAAGTACAAAAGGAAGGTGCAAAGGATGATGTAGCTCTTCACCCAGCCATCTAAGACTTACACTCAACTGCTGGCCGTGACAATAACACGGTAATTGTATGTATTTTTCATTTTACCCATTGTATTCGTGGCACCACTTGTGTTACTCTAAGATTTTTTTATTCAGATGCTTCCTACTGAAAGGACATCTGACACCGTTGATCGCCCGTCTGATGAAGAATTTAATGTGAGTTATAATAGTATTGTTTCTTCTACAGAAGTGTGATCTCACAATTATATTTTTCTAGGTATGGAGATGTGTCAACAGTTTTGTGTTCGGATCCAACCATGACAATTTGCAGATTCACGCTTTGACCATGGATTCGGGGTTTTCACAGAATGTGTCAACAATGAGTAGCAGCTGCACACACATCAACTCAACTTTGCAATGTTTGGTCGAAGCGAGCAACAAGATGGTAGAGTCAAACAACAAATTGGTTGAATTAAACAATATGCACAGTGCGCTTATTCAGCAGGGATTTGAAAAATTAGTTGAGTGTGTGTCTTGTGGTGCTGCTGAGGTTCCATCTTTGGGCACATCTTGGGGGACGGTGTCTGCAGTGTTTGACAATGCTGATGATTTTGACACAAGAGAGGAGCATGATGGTTCAATAGCTGTTATTTTGAAGCGCGGTGATGGCAAAACTTTTGACATCAGTCTTCCATCTTCTACTAAGTTGTTCAAAGACTTTGGACTTTCAATGAGGAAGACGGAAGATAAAAACCCACCTTACTTATTGTTGGATTTCATTACCATTGCGGTTTGGACTGCCTTTGCCGATGACAAGCAGAAGCTTATTCTCCCGTTTATGTTGGATTGGTCTTCCAGCGATAGCCATGTCAACTATGTGAAAAACTGGATGAATGTGTTGAACTATTGGAGCACTGGGCAGGATTTGTCGAGGAAAATAGGGTTGCATTGGTGTTAGTGGAGTCTAAGCCTTGCTTAGCAATTTTTCACAAAAAGCTGGAATATGAAATTGACACTCTCAAACCAGAACTAACATTTGTGGTACCTCAGAGCCTGAAAAATAGCAACCTGCCAGTGGAGGAGCTTACTGAACTGTTTGAGGAAATTTTTGCTGTGAAAGAAGAAAGATGTCAGGTTGAGAAAACGAGATTTCAAAAGGTGTTTCCAGCAGATGATCCATGCCACAATCAGAGTAGTGACATAGCAACAGAGGTGAAAGTGCAGGACCTCATGTTGGACTTTTCTGTGGATAAGTGGTTGAAAGCCAAGAATGAATTTTCACATACCCTGTTCTGGTTGGCTACTGCATTGTGTTCTGGGACTAATAAGGATCATGTGTTTCTCAAGATGAAAACTTCACTCATCACAGCAAGCAAAAACAAGGATATTGCTGTATTTAGGCATGCGGTCTGCAACGCGGTATATGACTGTGCTATTTTTTGGCAGGAAGAAATGTCGCCAGTCTTAGCAGTGACAGCAAAGGTGTCCCATATACTTCAGCTGCCACAACTGATGAATTCACTAACGAATTGATGAAGCATAAAGCAATACCAGATCCAGTCGGTAAGTCTGACAATTGTCAAAGTATGTTTTGTGGTTTTTTCTGTATTACTAGTGCATTTTAAATTTAATAGACACATTTAGGCAAAGAGGAAGTCTGATCAGCATGTTTCAAGTGGCGTTCCTGTAAATAAGCAGAAAGGATTCAAAGGAGGTCTCAGTAAGTCCAAAAAGCACACCTGAGCAGGAAATGAGAACAAAAATTCCTCACCTTTTGGTATGTTTAAAAGGTTCCTTCGAGCTGTCCAAGAAAGGTTGTGATGATAGAGGAGTGGAAGCTGATGGTGAGAGGGCTTATTTCTAATGTTCTAAGTTAAGCAAATCTGTTATTGACACACTTTTCTCTTTGTATGCATTGTAGTTTTGCAGACTTGTTTGTTCATTGGAATGTATTATCCTAGAGACGTCAAGAGACTTTCAAAATTCTTCCTTTGTGATTTGAAAAGAATTCAGATCTGTCAGGACATGTATCCAAACATTCATGTTCTTACAGCTGCATCTGGTACCAATCTACCCAACTATCCTAAAAGATAACTCTGTGTTAGGAGCAGACATTCAATCTATTCATTGAGACCAAGAGGAAGGAACTTACTATGGGTCCTTCCAAACTGCAACCACTACAATGACACTTCACTGTAACAAGTGAGAATTTTACATGAATTCAAATTTTCACAAAAAGAGATTCAACTCACATGTTTTTATCTTTTCCTAGATTTGCATTGATCTTTTCAGATTATTTGAAGATGGTAAGCTGGAGTATGAAGAAATCAATACTCTTGTTAAAGACAACTTTGATTCTGTGGTGAGGTCAGGAAAGTTTACCATGAGTGAAATATCGGACTATGGAATTGTAGATAGCATCAATCACCTTTGCAATGGAAAGACATTCAGTATTTGTATGAATTTGATGAGGTCTGCAAGTAAATCTTCCATGGAACAATGCAGTTGCTGTCACTCTTATGTGGAATCAAAGACATCTGTCGAGATACTTTGCACTTTACCCTCTGCAGGCCTTTTGAATGGGGAACAATGTGCTTTATAATGTGTCATTGCGATTGTGCCAAGAAGAGGGAACAGCAGCAGAATTTCTCAAATTTGATAAATTGACAATTTCTTCTGTAATGAACGAGGTATCAAGAAATCGGCTGGTAGACAGGTTTGGTATTCACCTTGCAAATTTATATCTTCTTGATTCTGTCTATGGTCTGGAAAAATTGACTATGTTTGTTTGAAGGTTTTGGGTTATGTCACCACCCTCTGTTTGAAAGTGATGAGATCAATGTGTTTGGTTTGAACCAAGGTGGATTCTTTTGTCCGGTGTATGATGATAATATTGCTCAAGTAGGTTTTAGGTTTGAGCCAGAAGATGAAACATTGTCTGATGACAAAAAAACATCATTTTTTACAAGGGGAAAAGAGTGTGCCTGCTGGTGAGATTGTGTCTTCATTCATTTCATGCTGGAAATTAAAAATTAACAAAATGTCTCAGTAACGAGCAGCTGACATTGAATCTAAAAGTGATGAAGAGGATAATTCTTTGTCAAATAATCATAGCAATTTTGATGGCAACAAGAGTGCAGAAGAAGTGACATAGGCAATGGATCCTACTGGCCTGAACAGAATGACCGGGCCTGGGTCTAACCCCGGACCTATAAAAACGATCGTACCGTATGGCCTGGGGTTTGAACCCTGGACCTACAAAAGAACTCTTTCGCGACTTCCACGTGGAACGTGGCTATTGAACAACGGACGACGGCCAGACTGATGGACAACGGCCAGACCGTTCGAATTTTTGATCTTGGGAAAAAGATTCAAGACTCTATTGGGTGACTACCGTAATTGGTCTATTGGTCTAGATGTCCAGATAACGCTGAAATTTAGAACAGATTTGGACCGTGTTTAAACCATGTTTTTAAAAATGCTTACCGTAATTTATTTTGGTCTATATCGGTCCAGATTTTAATGTTCACAGGATTCTGGTAGGGATAGAATATAATTCTCGCTTTTATTGAAGAGAGGAGAGCCTACAACCCATATTAACTTACATAAGCATTTATGACCATGTCGAACCGTTTCCATTCCGAAGACGAGAGAGTAGCAGTTGCATGCTCCATCTCCATGAGTTGTCGTCTCAAAGTCTTCCTTTTCATCCTCGCACATATTGTTTATCACAATAGTGTCCACGATCATTGCTACATGTTGAGAGCTTTGATTCTTCCTCCGTGTCAGTTGCCGTGGCATCATCTTTTTCATTGTGGAGATGCGTCATCATTTCTACTGTTGAAGCATTTGCCCTTCTACATGACCTTGTGAAACCACCTAGTCATCCGTTGCTTCCAAGAAAGAGCGGGCGTAAATGGTCCTTGTCCTCGGAGGGCCAATTGGGACTTCTTTTGCTTTACATTGGAAGCACAATGAATTATAAGTATCTCTGTTTGCTGTTTGGTGTTACTCCAAATGCCTGCTCTCGTATTTTGACGAATGTTTTGAAGTTGGTCGTGAAACAGTTGCGGTTCTATCCAATGGCGCAAATTCAATTTCCTACGCCCAAGAAAATGGAACTGTTTGCGTCGATGATGAAAAATCGTGAACCATCAGTCAATGATGTCATCGGATTTATGGATGGTGTCTCTCTTCCAACGGCTTGCACATCAGAACCAGTCACACAAAATGCTTTCTACAGTGGTTACCAATGCAACACAATGGTGAATAATGTGTTAGCGTACGGGCCGGATGGAAAAGTATGTATTGCAGCAATCAACTACCCAGGAAGTTGGGCAGATGGATCTCTTTCCGTTCGCTTTTTAGATTCAATACGTCGGAGAATTGGAGCATACAAAATCTGTGTTGATCAAGGGGTCCCGCGGAGTGGTGATGCATAGAATATACTGGTTGGACCGATGAACGAGCGCAGTGCAAGGCAATGGCATCCCAAAATGTGTGAGTACTTGCTGCATGTAAGTAATGTTTTCACTTCTCTTCGTCAAGCAAGTTAGTGGGCCATTTGAGGATTACAAGGCTCTTTTCCTTGCTGCAAGAAACGCCTTCCATGTTGCAGCAATCAGCAAAGACTTGTCCTGGAGTCCATTATTCTTGTACATAACTTCCGGACTGAAATAGTTGGATCAAAACAGATTAAAACTGTTTTTGATCCGGAATATGAAAGAATCATTAACCTAGAGGGTTACGATCGGATTAGTTTGTATTATTTACAACCCAAAGACTTTGAACTTGGCATAGATGATGAAAAAATGATATTAATTAAGATGGTAATTAATAAATTAATTGAAGTTCCAAATAGCATGTCATCCACATTTCAAATTATAGATAAATATGGAAACACGTAAATGTTAGTTTTAATCATTTAATCGCCTGAGCTGCTGCTACTGTCTCCGTCGTGATCTTTTGTCTCTGCCTCTTCCCCAGTCTTCACTTTCTTCTTCTTTGGCTTCTTCACTTTTTTATGAAGACGATATTCCATATCCCTCAATTGCTGTTGTGTTGCCTGCTGGAATTGTTGCATCTGTAACTGTTGCGCCTGCTGGAATTGTTGCATCTGTTGTTGAAAAAATTGTTGTTGCATCTGAGATTGTTGCATCACCATCATCATCATACCCATCTGTCCCCCACTCTCTGTTCCTCCACAGTTTTCAAATGCTGCCGCAATCCTATCGATGGACTTCATGATGGAGCCCCTCTCATGGTTAGTCAAGTTCTTGGTTTTATTGTTGGAGGACGAAGAACTTTTTTCTGCTTCTTCTGCTTCTTCTTTTTCTGTGTTGGATTGCCCTGAGAGGATGTTGGAGTGTTGCGGCCGCTGGCAGACATGGTCTCTTGTCAAAATCCAGCAAAAGCAGTAGTACTGACAACAAATTCTTCATGGCTGGCAGTGGGTTCTTCCCCATCGTTGGCGCCAGTTGCCTCCCAAACATTTTCACCACTTTTGTTGTTGTTGTTGCTGTTGTTGTCTTCTGCCACTGTTGTGAATGAAAAGTTGACGTTAATAGGAGGCAAAGATGGAATTGTCAAAGCGGGCGTATCAAAAAGATTGCCTGGTTGGACTTCGGTCCCCAGAACTACTGAAGATGTGGATGACAAGGAAGACGAGGGAGAAGAGGATGAAGAGGAATCATCTTCCTCCTCAGCAGATGATCCGCCGAGGATTCCAGAGTCAGCATTTTGATTATCTGACGCTCGATGGCAATGCAACAATGAATGCAATCTTGTTGATCCGCACCTGTCTTGCCAGTGGGTTATTTAAAGTTGTTGTTCTTGTAGTTTGGACGGGTGGCCTCCATGACGGGGACGAGATTCCAAATCGTCGTCATTGCTCATGGTGAATTCTTTTTCTTTTTTCTGGATGTTGAGTTTAGGTGCAATGAAGTGGTTACACGTGGTAAAAATGGCAACCTACATATTTAGAACACTGGTTGATCCAAAATAGACAAGAAGTGGGGGTGTCCAGACACCCCCTCTTTTTCCAGATAAGACTTGAGTGGAGTCGCAGGTTTGGAACAGATCTGGACCGGATTTGGACGGTCCAAATACTCAAAAATCTGGACATTTAGACCAATAGACCAATTACGGTAGCCACCCATTTTCCACACAAGAGTGTGTAGAACCCACACGATTCTCTTAATGTCTTAAAGGCAAGACATACCAAGAGTGTGTAGAACCTACACAACTTGCTTTATGTCTTTAGTGAAGACATACCCAAAGTTTGTAGCATCCTACACAATACCCTCTTTAAGTCTTTAATAAAGCATACCAGGAGTGTGTAGAAGGCTACACATCTCCCTGTTTCACAACAGATAATAGTTGTATCATTTTTAACAGTAGTTTAAAGATCATAAAACCAATTTGGCTACAACCACCACAACCCCACTGCATTATCACCATCAGATATTTATTTCTACAAAATAGCTAGCAGTGCTGTGGTTTGGTTTTCACCCATTATAAACCTACCCCACCTTTCGGCTTAGGTCACTATTGATCGATAGCCTCTACCACAATTTTTTTTTCTCCATACCCGTCCATATCAACGGGACTGTCACCACAACTCAATGGCACCACGCTGTCATTAAAGTCTCCAGAACGCTACGCTAGCAACCCAAGCAAGCATGTAACTTTTGACCTCCGCCCAGCAAAGAGTTTATACAAGGCGTTCTTTCAAGGGACCAAGATAGGCGAGACCCTCAAGAGGATGTCGCTCTTGAAGGCAGTACCAGAAGGACTTAAGGATATGGAATGTGAATGTGGCGTTGAGGGCAAGAACTCCCCCAGCATCCGCTACATCCCCGAGCAAGACCCCATCCAGGAGGCACTGGAGACAAAACACCAGCCAACTCCTGTGAAATTCACCCTCCCATTGGGGAGTGAGATTAGAAAGATGAGGTGGGCATTGGGGACTCCAGAGCATTTTTTGCTTCATGTTAGGGGAGCAATTCATGCCATCAAGGAGATGGAACTGCACACCAAGTTCCATGAGGCAGAGGAGGCAGTCGAGACCGCTCTCATGGATCTCGACATTGCCAAGAGCACACTCAAGGCAGAACTCAAGAAGGATGATTCCTCCCAGCTATCAAGTGAAGGAGGCAAGGGTTCAGCTGACAAGAGCAACAAGGCAAAGAGGGCAGAAGGAGATGATCCTGTCCCTGCCACGATAGCCGCCGCCAAAGCTGAAGCCAACAAGGCTCGCAAGGCTAGGAATGAGGCGCAAAGCCAAGCAGACATGATTGGCACACAGATTTTCTAATTCTATGGAAATCTCCTCACTGATGAGGCTTGCCAACCCTGGGAGAAAATTGTGAAGGCACAGACTGACACATTTTCCTGGGAAGACCTCCGTGGAAAGGTGCATGACAAGAATGCAGGGAAAACCTGGACCTCCTTCTTGGAGTGCATAACGTTCCATCTTCATAGTCTGTGTTCAAGCCAAATGCAGCTGAAGCTGTGAAGTTCTACATCACAAATACCCTCAAGAAGCCGAACAGGGTTCCAATTCGGCAGATCTTCAACAGGGTGGAACAACTTAATAATTACCTCGAGACCCTACCCGGCCTCTATGATAGCCGGAAGGCAAACTTGGCCACCAAGCCAGTCACCCCACTCGAGGATGCTGATCTCGCAACCCACCTGTTGCAAATGTGCCCTGTCAAGTGGCAACATCAGTACGACCTGATGAACAACTACCGGTCAGTATAGGGACCTACTTTTTGTTCTGGAGAACATCGAGAGCAACGTTGAGCTTGATGACAAGCCCCCCAGCAAAGACAAAGCAAAAGGGGCTGACTCCAAACGCAAAGCAGATTCCCTCTTTACCCGTACGTCCAAGAAGGCCAAGAAGGGCTGGACAGAGAAGCACTGCTTCCTTTGCAAGAAGCATGGGGGCGCACACACTACGCACAACACAAAGGAGTGCAGGCGCTACAACAGTGACAGGACCTCAAAGAAGGCAGCAGCAAGCAAGCCAAAGTCTGACAAACCAGCACGTGATAAGACTGGTATGAACTCTGCACAGATTATTCATCAGGAGTGCAAGAAGGCAGTGCGTAGTGCATTCAAAAAGTCAAGCCGTGGTAACAAACGTTGTCGACACCATGACAGTGACAGTGATTCAGACTCTGACTATTGACGTGTTGGGCAGGATTGACCTAAGCCGTTTGGAGGTAAAAAATATTAGGTACAAATATGGCTAGATAAACTTATACAACTTGTTGGTGTTGGTAAATTGTGAGCTAATTGTTATGAACTAATGAGGATGGAAGGGCAATGCTATCCCTTTCATCCTAAAACAAAACAATGTGATTTTGTGTAGGTTTCTACGCCAATCTGGTATGTTTCTACTCTTCTGTTGAGGGTGTTCTGACAAGGGGCAGTGCTACTGCCAAAGATCCAAAGATATGGATCTTTGGGGCAGTGCTACTCAAAGATCCAAAAATATGGATCTTTGTCCGTTTGTTGGGACTTCTCACCCTGGGGAGGTTTGAATTATTCCCTATATGGGTATTTTCGAACTAGTCCATATTGGTACTAATAAGGGTACCAATAAGGGTACTAATTGGGGTAGGTTCTTGGCCTGTGTCACTCGCCCCCACGAATGGAGGATCAGGGTGATAAAAAAGAGCAGAAAAAACCCTGTTGAGGACAAAACATAATCCATGTCTCTTTATGCACAAACTAAAAAGTCTGTGACTGTGTGCTAAAGCGTAAGTGTTGTATAGAAGAAGGAGATGGCACATAAAAAATAACATGCTTAATATTGGTTAAGTCTGGTGGTTAAAAAAAGGTGTGACTCTTCTGATATTCAATCATTCAGATTTTTTACCGCGTTGAAACCTGTTAGTCCCATTCGTATGAATAGTTGTGATAGTCCAAGGATCACTTTCATACCGACTCTCTGACTTGCGGAGGATACCATCTTTTCTAAGAAGTACTTGATCACCCACCTTATAATCCCAATCACGGCGTGAGCGATTTTCCCGCATCGTGTTGAGGTCAGTTTGATGCTGCCTATGTTCTCTTATTTTATTCTAGTCAGCAAGGAAGGGAATGTTGAACAACATGTCCCTGCCAAATATTGCTGCTCCTGGGGAGGCTTTTAGTACTGTGTGGTAAGTTGAGCAAATTACCCATGCTACGTTGGTTAGGAACGCGTCTATGTCACTGGCAACTACTGTATTGGCCATATCTAGTTCAGTAGTGCGGAGCATTGTAGGAATTACTTGATGCACCCGCTCCAGTATAGCATTCACTTGTGGGTTCTTGATACTGGTTGGCTTACGCTTGATCCCATATGATTCACAAAGGGCTTCAAAGTGAAGTTTGAATTCGCTTCCATTGTCATAAATAATGTATTGACAACATGGATAATGGCTAAACCAGGTCTTATTCACTAAGTTACTTATCATTGCAGATGATTTGTCAAAGTATGGTAACTTAGGAGTGTTATGAGTCTTAGTGCCCTTTTGTCCCTTGTTATCCTTGGGAGTAACTGTATCTGTGGATACCGGCAGTTCTACTATTTCAAACCAACTAGAAGCTGGATCAATCATAGTAAGCCACATAAAGTCAATTTCTGTCTCATCCTCACTTTGAGGGTGTATGGTCCAATAAGATCCACACATAATGCCTCCCAAGGGTTTGTGATGACAAGCTTAGCAGGGAGCTTCCCGTACTTGTGCTTTGTTGTTTGTTGACTTGACATATATGACAGTTTTTGACATGTGATTGGATGGTACGTCTCATACCTTTCCAATACATCACGGCATGTAATGTCTCTTCAAGACGTGTATGCCTAGGATGCTGCAAATAGTGGTGATACCAGCTAACTGCTTGATTTTGAAGGGCTTTGGGGATGACCATCCTGCCATCCTTACCCAATAATTGTGTATCCTCTAGTAATTGAGTGGAATACTTATCATGTTTACTAAGTTTCTTCAAAGTTGCATCTGTCATCTGGGCGTATGCAATTTCCTTCTCTGTTAAGGGGTAAATTACATCTTCGCTGCTGCGATTAGCAAACACCAGATAAATACTTTCTTGGTGATCAGAAGTGCCATTGGCACTTAATGCATGTTTGGTGTAATGACACCAGCATTTTGTGAACATCATCCAATTACCGTTGTCATCTTGGATTGGACCTGAGTCTAACCTAGAGATGGCATCTGCAACAGTGTTATGGATGCCTTTGATGTGCACGATTTCGGGTCCGTACTCTTCAAGTAATAATCTCCACCAATAAACTAAGTCTGAGGTTAATCCAAGCGCATCTTGGATTAAATTTTTATGGTCTGCATAGACCTTTATTTGTTGTCCCCACATTATGCCTTTGAACTCTTTTAGTGTCGTCACTATGGCCAGTAGTTCAATTTCAGTCACACTGTATTTTTGTTGCATTACAGACAGTTTTCTGCTGAAAAACGCAAGAGGCTGATTACCTTGAGTAATCACTGAACCTAGGTGCTTAGACGAGGCATCAGTGTATATTTCAAATTCCATTGAAAAATCAGGGTAGGCTAAAACTACATTTTTTGCGATAGCAGCTTTTACGTTATCAAATGCTATTTGATGTACCTCATCCCAATACCAAGGTCTCTTCCTGGTTTTCTTGTCTTTGGTGACTTTGGTATGACCACACTCTCCTACTAGAGAGGTGAGCGGGGCAAGCATTTCACTACGTCTTGCCCAAAGATCTCTATAGTAGTGGACTATGTCCAGAAACCTACGGAGGTCTTTGACTTGTTTTGGCGGTGTAATTGCAAGTATCACCTGCACTTTGTTTGGTTGTGGCTTAATGCCAGTCCTGGTTAGTATATAACCCAATTATTCTGTCTCAATAGAGCAAAACTTTGATTTTGGGGCATTGACTCTCAAGCCCGCGTCTCGCAGTCTGGTTAGTACCAACCTTACATGATCTATAGGTGGTCATCAAGACTTGCCCTGGTGATGCAAAACAAATCATCCATATGAGTTCTTACGAACTCTAAGGCTATCATTAGCTCTGACATCTTTGCCTGAAAGATATCGGGAGAACCTGCAATCCGGACCCGTAATCTCAGGTATGAGTATTCCCCATGGGAAAATGATGGTGCAGATTTTGGATGCATCAGGATCCAATCTTATGGTGTAGCAACTCATGTTTAAATCAAGGGCTGTGGCAACAGTAAAACCTTCTAACTCTTGCAACACTGTACTGATTTTAGGTAATGGAAACGGTTTCCTAACTAGCCATTTATTTACTTCCCTAAAATCAGAAATAAAATGTACAGTGTTGTCTTTTTTGGTATTATAAATGTGGGTGATGCCCATTCTGATGCAGGCTGAAACTCTAATACCCCCAGTTCACAGAGTCTATTCAATTCTTTGATTATGGTCTCTTTGTGTATTTTTGGTACTGGGAATGGTCGGCCATGATATGGCTTAGTGCCTTCCTTTAGTTCTAGCGAGACGGGTTCTTTGTTCCAATCACCTAGTGTTCCATCAAATAGTTCCTCAAATTCTGTGAGTAACTCTAGTAACTTATTTTGATCTTGGAGGCTAAGGTGAGTACAGTTGGTGCTAACAACTGATTGGAGGTCTGCTTTTTCATATTTAGCATCTAGGATATGAACCACTCTCTGTGTTGCTTCCTGCGTACTACTGGGTTCAGGTGCCAGACTGTTGTTCACAGCCCAGGCTTTTTCCATTTTTGACTTGGTCAGACTATTGATGTCTCTCATTGGCAAAATGATGTCATCAATTGTTGTTTCTTTTGTTCGAAAATCTAGAACAATTCCTAACTCTTTCATGGTGTTACAACCAAGAATGAGGTCATACATTGGCTTGTTCATCTTTCTTATTTTACTCAACAACGTCTGGTGTTACCAGATACTCCTTGCTGTTTGAGTAGTCAAATAATTTAAGATTGACTTCACTTCTTCCTTTGGTTAGGAAGTCCCCATTCGACGTGTGCCAAGAGGTTGGCACCTGCCTAGTCAAGTAGGGGAAATGCATGGATGTTCCTTTTTCATGGAACATCAAGTCTCCATCAGACCCACTATCTAGTAGGACCTTGAGGACTTTGTTACTAGTGCAACTTCTCCCAGAGTGTTCGTGTGTCTGGTGAGGTTGATCTTCATTTGCTAACTGATACCTTGCCTTGGCAACTACAGCAGTGACCCTTCCTTCTTTTTGACTTGTGGAGGAAGTGGTCGCACTATTGAGAAAGGCACCGGACAGTTCGGGGTCCGACAGTTTGGCAGTTATCTCACTCTTTGTATTACTTTCGTTTTTTGCGGCAAGATTTTTTTGACCTTGCGCTAGCATGGTATCATTAATAATGCGATTATTTAAATTCGAAATTTTCGATGTCTCATTACACTGCAAACGAATTGTTAGTAAGGCTGGTAAGACTGTTAGCGAACCTGTTAGCAAGATTTTTTAGCTAACAGAATAACTAACAGAGGCTCAACGGTCGGTCAGAGGGGCGGAGTCACACATTCTTTCTCACTTTTTTGCTAACAGTTACCGTAATTACTGGTCTATAACAACCGGAAAATGTCCGGTCATTTACAAAAGATACAATAAGTGGTTCTTATAATACGGATGAAGTTAGTGTCCCTATCGCGATGAATAAATAAATGTATCTGAAAAAAGTACCCTATTTACTTGTCATGTAAGGTACAAGTACTGTATGACGCTCATTCCCCCCAAATATTGCACCCATCACTCTCCCATCTCTCTGCCATCACTCTCTCATCTTCAACTGCTCATCACCTGCCATGTCAATTTCCACTGCAGCGGCAACCCTCTTTCTTCATCAATGTTCTCTCTTTTTACTCAGCCATTTCTCGAATCGAAGCAAGGAGAAGTAGGAAGTCATATACATGACTTCCTCCTTCTGTCTCAGCTCATCTGGGCTGGCGCGCGCCAATTCATTCTATGGCGCAATCATGTTTAAACTTAAAAATAACCACTTAATTGATTTGTTCTTTAATTGTGAAGTTGATTAAACAATGGATTATCAATAATTATTTTAGTTCATAAAACTTAAAATGGTCTCCATTGCTATTGCCACTGTTCTTGCTGACAAGCAGGCGCGAACAAGGAGGTCTTTCTCCATGACGTTCAAGCGCCAAGCGCTGAATTCCATCAACGACATGATGCTTCACGGCCACTCTGTTTGCACTGCATCCAACGCGTTGAACCTCCCTCACTTTTACTACAAGAGGTGGAGGAAGACTGTGTCGCACGCCAACCGACTCATATCTGCTTATGCTGCTGTTCCCTCCGGCATTACCGGAGAGACTCGCAAGGTTCACCCGGGCCGTCTCAGTCAACTCGCTCCATTTCAGTGCGAGTTGTTGACATCCGTGTTTGAGATGAGACAGCAGGGTCTCCCTGTCAACACGGGCACTCTGCGAAAAGAAGCGGCAAGAGTGTCAGGCGAGTTTAAACTCAAGAGCACACAAGCCAAGATCGCAAGTGTGTACCGCTTCATCAAGAAAGCGGGCCTTTCCAACCCTGTTTTGACTCACATGGCACAGAAGGACCACAGAGAAACAGAGGAAGAGTCCACTCATTTTGTCACTTTGATGAGGCAGAAGGTGTCTGGGATGGATCCTGCTGATGTCCTGAATATGGACCAGGCTCCAATCCCATATTCTTTTCCTTCAAGCCGTACTCTCAAGAAAAAGGGTACAAAATCAATTCATGTAAGAACATCCACGTCTGACACAAAGCGCGCAACTCTAGCCGCGACGGTGACAGCCAGTGGTGAGTTGCTAACGCCTTTTCTTATTTTCAAAGGAAAAACGGATGGCCGCATTTCAAGCAGGGAAGTACAAACTTACCCTGAGGAGTGCATCTACGCTTGTCAAGACAAAGCGTGGATGGATGAACCGATGATGCACAAGTGGATCGATTTGGTTCTGATCCCATGGAAGAATTCCAGGGATCCGTTCATCACGCCCCTTCTCATTCTTGACAAGTATCGCGTCCACATGATGGGTTCAATTGTGAACCGCATCCAAGCGCTGGGGATTGAGGTCCAGCACATCCCCGCGGGCTGCACATATTTGTGTCAGCCCGTCGATGTCGGAATTAATCGATCCATCAAGAAAGAAATGACCAAACAATGGGAAGAGTGGATGATTAATGGGGGCGGTGTTGATGGTGGGATCGCGAAGACTCCAACGAGGAGGCAGGTGGCTGAATGGATTGTTGGCAGTTACCAGAACATTAGCAAACAGACAGTTAGAAACGCATGGAAAAAGAAAGGCTATCAGTGGATTGTCGATTAATTTTTAATTAATATATTAATTATATTACTGTTTGTTGCAATCAATAATTAGTTGTTATTTCCTATTATTTATTAAATCAAACATTGCAGTATTGTTCCTTTTTCCCAATCTCAGCGACTGCGTATCCACAGTTGTGATGGTAGAGACGTCTCGCTGTCCGGTTCGGGTTGTCGGGTAGAAAGACATCAACAATCCTCACAATAACTCCATCCAATTTTGCCCCTTTTTCTCCCGCTGCATACTCTTTCGCAGCAAACCCAACTCTACACCCATCCATGCCATCTCTCCTCACGACGTAGCACGCCAACTCGTCCGCGACCTTCATCCTCAACCGCAACTCCATGCCAACTCCATTGTCTGACCTCTCAAGCACCAGAGAATTACCGCATCCATCTGGATGCACATCGCATTTGCGTCCGTTGTTGGACTCAATGAGACCCACAAGTATGATAAGAAGCTGTGGGGGAGGGAAGGTGACGGAAATCATAACGATCGCACAGAAACGGTGCATGGAATTTGGGTTGATTGTTATGTGCGTGAGGTGTGTGATGTGTGTGGTTGTTGTGTGCGTGATGTGTGGTGAGTTTTCAGTCATAGTACTGTTACTCAAAGAATAACGGGACTCACGTGGACCTACACATATGGGCGTATTGCTCCCGATGAGGAGAATCTAAATGACCAAGGTTTATAGTCAACAGAGTGTGTTACCTGGCCGAAACGGAAAATGTCCGTCTAAATGGGTCATTTTGAAGTGGTGGATCCTTTACACCGCGGTTCTTATACACCAGTAATTACGGTAGTATTAATTTCAAAATGCTACCAAGGTAATATTTTATTTCCCAGTACTAGTTCGTGATGTAGCGCTACGTCGATTTTTCAATACGTCATGTGTTTTGATCAAATATGTAAGCGTGCTGCTACTAAAGTAGCGGTGAGGGTAATAATTTCTACCAAAATTTGACTAACAAAATAAGAAGACGCGTCTGTCTGCCACACCGTAAAATCTACCTTGTCCCGTAAAAAAAAGTGAATCACACAAGATTGTGATGGATTTTGGTACAGTATTATACCTTGTACCTACTGCAGATCTTTGCACCATACTTCTACACTGACTTGATATCTTGTATGTCCATGCATCACCATCATGACATGTTTGCCCCATTGCTGGAAACCTTTTCAATCCTGGCACCCATGCTGAATCTAGCTACATTGCTGACACTGTCCTGCTGCTAACAACATACATGAACAGGGACAGTTGGCACAACATGAGAAAAATGAATTTCCCCTTTTACTACGTTGACTAAAAGGGGTTGGTTTCTTACCCCCAGAGTGAACCTGGAGATGCCACTGTTGTCGCCTTGCTCTTTGAGAACATATGGATTTCTCATGTTTAAATTTGATGATATCTCTTAATTCATTACTTACACAGCGCTCATGCCATGGTTCATATCTCAGCTCCACAACTGAATACAAAGACGCTATGGTTGTCACTCTGATGCTAGAAGCAATAAGGAACATGAATAGTGAGTTACTATTGAGACAAAATGTTTCCCATTTTTACTTTAATTTTATGACTTGATATATCCCAATCAACTTCTTATGTACCAACCTTGGCAGATTCATATCTCAAACCCCAGACTGAATATTGAGACACCACATCCTCCCCACATAAACAGCAATAGAAAGCAATGTCTGCAAGGGGAATGTGAGATAAAGTTTCTTTCCCATTTTTGCATCTTTGCTCAATTTTTATCAAAAAGTTCCCCCATTCACAGCAATAGCTATAACACACTTGCAAGGAATATTTTTGTGTTAAAGTTTCAGCAATGAGTTGGGCTGGGCACATTGCAAGAGACTATTGATTTGATATATAGGGGCAATGGTGCTCATTTATCTGGTATGAAAATAATTCACCCACTTATATAAAGTTGGACCAAAGTGCGCTAACTAGAGCAAAAAGTGTACCTAGTTAACTTAATTAGAGCACTTTCTGTATCTTGTTAATGATGCAAGAATTACCATAACTATATATTTGCCCCTTTTTTGATCTTGATAACGTAAATTACGTAACATTTACGTCTAGATAACCAAATTTATGCTTTACAAGATAGAGACTACACCAGAAAAGGGACATTGCTCAATTTGTACAATGAAAGCATGGTGATGGATCTCACTGTTTTCGTGACATGATATGTTGTAACAAACATTTTGTGAGTATCACAGGACGTAATTTTTGGCAAGGAATTGAATGGTGCAATCAGATTGACTCAGAAGTGAGTGCAAAAGAAATTGGGCAATTTTGTTCACTAGGGTTTTTTGCTCTAGTTAATTAACTAGGGTTGAATTTTGCTCTAGATACGGTGAGGGTTAAGAAGGAGAGTGTCCTACGTTGAGGACTGTGGCTAAATTGTTTCTTTTATGCTTTAATGTTTTGTTTGAGATTGATGCATAATAAGTCTTTGTGGTATCATTTATTCTTGTGGAAAATAAATATGTGACCTAGTTCATAGAGGGTACACTGGTGAGATACAAAGTTCTGGTAATGGTTCAGAGAAGGCATGATCGTGAACCTCTCTGCTTGATGTATCATACCCCAACAGCGAATATGTTCTTTCACAAGCAACATCAACAGGTCTAAATTGTGAGCAAAACCGTTTGCACTCATAACCCCAAAATTGGTACATTTGTTGTCCAAAGATGAGACAAATAAGTGAGGGTAGCACTGGGTAGAGGTTGAGTGATAAAATGAATAGATGCTAGTGATGAATGTGTGATTATGTGACCTATGTGTAGTAGTAGTATTGAAAATGGCTTGAGGTACACAAGTATAGCCAAATAATACAAACGTCTTGAAGTACACAAAGACAAAGCTTAATAATAAAAACGTCTTGAGGCTCACAAGTGCAGCCTAGCTAAATTGTGAGCAAAACAGTTTGTACTCATAACCCCAAAGGATGGCACATCTGTCTTCCAAGGATGAGACATATAAATGAGGATGGCCCTGGGTATAGATGTATAGTGATGTAATGAATTGATGATAGTGATGAATGTGTGAATATGTGATCTATGCGTAATAAGTAATAGTAATAAAAATGTGTTGAGGTACTATACAGTTTCTTATACACCATTTTGACATTTAAAGACAAATGTCACTTGGAGGGTTAAGTACTAGCTTCATTTCTAGATAAAAAGTCTTAGTTTATTGTGTTGCTAGCATTCTACTAGTTAAATTCGTTGCTAGCTGCCATCGTGAGATAAAAATGTCTTAGCGAAAAAAATTCAACTCTCTAGACATTTTAATTTTTACTTAGACCTTTAAGTTTAATAGTGTTTACTTGTTTATATTTAAGACGTTTTCTACACTTAGTAGGTAAATCGTGGTAGTTCTGAGGGTAGCGCCCGATTCAGATATAATCGTAAGCTTTTGGGTACAATGTTAGACTTCCACGGACTGCTAACAGTTTAACTAACATTAGGTACTAAAACAGTTTTTAATCTAAATATTCTCTTATCCTAGGCAGAATTTTTCACCACTTCCAATTTTTGTAGTTTCCCACCCTATGTAGTCTGGCCCTCAACAGGCATTCACACACTCTGCACTTCACACATGCAACTTTCTTTGTTCGTTGCAAGTGCGATACGCATACATGATAAACTTTTTCAATTAAATTGTTAGGTTTTGATCCACCCCGCGATCAATCACACCGAAGCCCACAGCCTGTCTTTCGCTCCACTGTTGCCGCCACCCGACGGCGTTCATTTCAGCAGAGCGGCAGCACAAAAACGGTGAGAAAGCATCTAGTTTTGATGATGTTACAGTTTTTTACTCACCATTTTTCAATTAAATCGCTCCTTTTAATTCAGACGATCTGGGCTATTGAAGCCCACAGACCGTCTTTTGCTCCACCGTTGCTGCCATCTGCTCGCGATCATTCGAGAAGAGCTAAAGCAAAAAGAACGGTGAGAAAACATCAAGTTTTGACGATGTTACAGTTCTTTTACTCACCATTTTTTCAATGAAATTGCGGCTTGTAATCATATATATGGATCTGGGCTATTGAAGCCCACAGACAGTCTTTGCTCTGATATTGCTGCCACCAGCTTGCGATCATTCGAGAAGAGCGGCAAAGCAAAAGAACGGTGAGAAAACATCAAGTTTTGACGATGTTACAGTTTTTACTCACCATTTTTTCAATTAAATTGCGGTTGTAATTCATATGCGCGATCTGGGCTATTGAAGCCCACAGACCGTCTTTTCTCTGCTGTTGCTGCCACCTGCTCGCCATCATTCCAGCAGAGCGGCGAAGCAAAAAGAACGTGAGAAAACATCAAGTTTTGACGATGTTACAGTTCTTTACTCACCATTTTTTCAATTAAATTGCGGCTTGTAATTGAAGCGATCTGGGCTATTGAAGCCCACAGACAGTCTTTTGCGCCGCCATAGCCACCACCCACTCGCTTTCAGTAGAGTGGCAGCATAAAAAGAACGGTGAGAAAAGGTCATATGTTGATGATGTTACAGGTTTTTACTCACAAATTTTTCAATTAAATTACTGCTTTCATTTCTTAACCGCAATCTGTGGTTTTGAAGCCCACAGACAGTCTTTTGCGCCACCATTGCTACCATCCGCTTGCGTTCAATTCAGCAGAGTAACAGCAAAAAGAACGGTAAGAAATCATCGTGTTTTGATGATGTTTCAGTTTTTTAACTCACCAGTTTTTCAATTAAACTTCTTTTATGCAAATCTCCCAACTCAACAATGGGAAACTTTGCATACAGATTTATTGAGGAGGCCACCGCTACATGTTGCAGTTTTTTACTCACTATTTTTTCAATTGAATGCTGTTATATTATTTCTTAGGCCGACTGTGGTTGTTGTTCTGTTTTGTCACATGATGATGATGGGAATTTTTTCATTTTGTTTTATCAATCTGCATTCCAGCCTCAACAATTCTGTTCCTCACACTGTTGTCTACATATCTCTGAAAACAAGTACAACAACAAATCACATTTTATGCTACTAACATTCATCCAACAATCAACCTCATATTTATTCAATAACACATTGTCTGCACTGCAGATAAACTCTACAAAACATCCAATCAAACACAATTGCACCGGAACGAAGGAAAAATAATATTATGACTGACTGAAAAAGATTTGTCATCACTCAAATTCATTTGATAAATATTTTCATTTTAAACTCTATAAAAGTCACTGGGAAATGGAATTATTTTGGACACATCAGCAGTATTATTCCATCAGAAAACAGGTTGTTTCATTTTAAAAGAATTGTTGACATGATTTTGATGCCCTTCTGTTGTGAATCCATCAGAAAATTGATTCCTTTATTTATAAAAGAAATGTATACTTTGTTTCTTGAATATTGAATAGTCAAAAACAGTGGCTACATGAATACATGCATTTTTTTAGTGTGCACACATAAAACATAGTGACTCAAACTGATATTAATAGTATATATGGTTCGTTGTTCGTCACTTGTAGAAAACATTCCAGTTCAAACAATTGCATCTATCACACAATGGATTAAAAATGAATTACTCAAAAGATTTGAATAACTCAAATACATTTGATAAAACTTTCCCTTTTGAATGCTACAATAAAGTCAAAGGAATTCTCAGTATTTTTGGAAAATAGAATTAGCACTGTAAGGATGAGCTTATTTGGAGTTACTTCTATTGTTTGCTTATTTTGTCTTTCACTGAAAACAGGTTAAATAATTAGTAAAGTAATAACTCTTCTACTATTTGCTATTTAAACTCTACAAAACATCCAATCAAAACAATTGTACCCGGAACACAAAGGAACAATTAATATGACTGACTGAAAAAGATTTGACATCACTCAAATTCATTTGAAAAATATTTTCATTTTAAACTCTATAAAAGTCACTGGGGAAATGGAATTATTTTTGGACACATCAGCAGTATTATTCCATCAGACAGGTTGTTTCATTTTAAAAGAATTGTTGACATGATTTTGATGTTCCTTCTGTTGTGAATCCACCAGAAAATTGATTCCTTTGTATTTATAAAAGAAATGAGTGGTATACTTTGTTTCTTGAGTATTCAATGGTCACAAACAGAGGTTATATGAATACATGCAATTTTTTTAGTGCACACATAAAACATAGTGACTCAAACTGATATTAATAGTATATATGGTTCGTTGCTCATCACTTGTAGAAAACATTCCAGTTCAAACAATTGCATCTATCACACAATGGATTAAAAATGAAGGACTCAAAAGATTTGAATTACTCAAAAGATTTGAATTACTCAAAAGATTTGAATCACTCAAATACATTTGATAAAACTTTCCCTTTTGAATTCTACAATAAAGTCAAAGGAATTCTCAGTATTTTTGGGAAAATTAGAATTAGCACTGTAAAGAGCGAGCTTATTTGGAGTTACTTCCATTGTTTGCTTATTTTGTCTTTCGCTGAAAACAGGTTACATACTTAGTAAAGTAATAACTCTTCTACTATTTGCCATTCAAACAGGTGTAAGATCATTGTCATTATACACAAACTCAAACTATACTTATTTCTTCTGAAAAATCTTGATTTCATTTTATGGCTATAATATGAATTAATAATTGAGAAGAGGGTTTGGCTTAGGATGATGACAGAGAGAGAGGAGGGGGAAAATTGGGTGATGAACCAGCAAAGGGGGTGGGTAGGGGTGGTGATGGTGGAGTGGGGTGGTGGGTGGGAGGAGGGGCCCCTCCTGTGGGGTGGATTGGGTGGAGAATGAGAATGAATTATCCAATCTTGCAATCGCTGACTACCTGCAGCGAAAGTCAGAATCTTGTTTCAGGTCAAGAGTCCATATGGCCGAACCAAAATGGTACTACTGGCCTAAGACCACGATTCCACGCAATCACTACAGGCAACCAAGCCCAACTACAAAATTGTCCTTGGTGGTCACTTGCGGTGGTTACGAAGCTCCGACGTCTCACCATCCAAAAGGGTCTAGAATTTAAGGAATAGGCAAGGTGGACACTCACGTCAAATGAGCTACTACAAAACAAACCATTTTTGGGGTTACATTTTATAGTTTGCACAACTTTAATGTATAGTATGTTAGAGCAAACGAGATATAAGTAATATATGATGTTCTTAGCTGTAGATAGGTAGTCATAATAGTTTTTACTTATATATATTACGTAAGAGCTATCGGTCTTGTATATGATACAATACACCTTATTTCATAGCATACACCACAAAAATGTCGGCGCTCCCATTTCACCTGCACAAAAAATTTCACCAACACGCACCCCTAATGGGATTTCCCTCTCATCGTCAGAATTACAGAACCGATGCCCCAAGCGGCACCCTTCCTCATCATCAACCTAACACCAAAAAAGGAGCAGGTCGTTTGACCGCTCCAGTGGTGAGTTTGTTGTGTTCGGTGAGTATCGCGAATGGTTTTAGTTCGTCAACAATTTTATTTGAACTTGCTGCCCCGCTGACCTGCCACACCCCCACAGCCTCCATGAATTGCAACACACAAGCCCACCCACACCCTTCCTCGTCATTAATCAAACCACCCAAAAGGAGCAGGTCGCTTGACTGCTCCACTGGTGAGTTTGTTGTGTTCAGTGAGTATCGCGATTTGTTTTAGTTCGCAACTATTTTGTTGGAAATCGCTTCCCCGCTGACCTGCCATATTCTGCCACCCCCAGTCTCCATGAATTACAAACCCACGCCGCCCTTCTGCAGCATCAATTTAAAGCTGCAAAGAGAAGCTGGACTGTTGGTCATCGAAGTGGTGAGTTTTACGATTTTTTATTTGTTCAATTATTTCTACACTGTGGACGTGCTGTCCTGCCATCTTCAGCCACCCCTCCCTCCCTGACTTACATAGCCCCACGCCGCACTCTCGGCTTCAATGAAAAAGAAGCAAAGAAGCAGGACAATTGTCCACCCTAGCGGTCAGTTTTTCAGTTTCATATTTTCTGTACTAACTAATTTGAATTCGACATCCCTAACATGCATTCTTTCTCCATGCCCTCGCACATGAATTACAACCCCCACGCCCCCATGCTGCGCCCTCTTGTGGCAGATATCTAATTGCTAAAAAAGACCAGGAAGATTGACAACCCCTGTGGTGAGTTTTGACTTCTATTTGCCCAACTATATTATATTGAAACTCGATGCCTCTGATCTGTGATCTTCCTCCACCCCCATTGTGAATGAATTGCAAACCCATGCCTCATGCCGTGCCCTCCCACAAAAAGCAATAAAAGGCAAAAAAAAGCAGGACAATCGACCTATCTCATGGTGAGTTTTACATTAATTTACTTGCAATCTATTTCATTGTAAGTCAATGCCCCTGACCTGCTGTCCATCTCCCCACCCCTCCTCTATGAATTATAATCCCCATATGCCCTCACGATGTGCCTTCCCATGGGAGAAATTTAACAGGCAAAAAAGAAGCAGGGCACTTGACAAATCCATGGTAAGTTTCGGACATTTTTGTTTGCCCAACTATTTCATTGTAAAAAGACATCCCTCACCTGCAATCTTCCTTCACTGCACTCCTACATGAATAACGACCACCAATCACGCCCGCCGTCCTTTGCAGCAAGAAGTCTAACAAGAAGAAGAGTGAAACATTCATGTGGTGAGTTTTGACTTCTTTATGTGCCCATCTATTTAATTAATATTTTCTGCCCCTAATCTACCATCTTCCCAACAACCATGAATTACAGTCACCACTCCCAACGACATTCTTCTCATGGCATCAGTCTAACAGGTTTTGTGTAGTGGTTTAATTGTTTTCAGGCATGCTTGTTTTTAGTCCAACATAAACTAACGTTCCAAATAATAAAATTACATATTTCAAAAATGGTTTTGTAGGGACAGAGTTAACGTGTTATTTTATGTGTTTACTCCTACTCCCCGAGCGCGGAGTGCTTGTTAGTAATTCTGTTAGCAAGGAAGTTGGAGTCAATGGGAGTCCGTCTTCATCAAGGTTGTTAGTTAAAACGTTAGTAAAAACGGATGTTGTTAGTTAGACTGTTAGCAAGGCGATAAAATAATATAAAATTATCGTGGGCAATACTAGCTAACAATTTAACTAACATATTTGATTTTTCACGAACTCGTGAGAAAATCTCTCAGTACTACTCCTACATACGATTTGTTAGCAAGAGAAAATTTTTCACTAACAGTCTTACTAACATCTCATTTGCAGTGTAAGATTTCTTAAATCTCGTGTAAAATCAGAGTTTAAATTATTATTCAAATGATTTATTGAATATGTATTATTGGGAATGTTTACTCGGACTGGGGTAAGTATCACTTGGTTGTTTATTACTTTTTAGTTTCTTACAACTCCTAGTTCATTCCCCAGTACTACCGTACCCATCCTTTCAGGACGAGTCGGAGTCATCGCTGTCACTTTCGTGATGGCACTTGCATTTCTTCTGCAAACGCTTGAGTTTCTTGTTAGATTTTTCAAGTTTCTCAATTTTTGCAGATAGCTGTTCATAGGGACTATTGTTGCGATGAGAAACCTCAGGACCAAGCGGAGGTCCATGGGGCTTTCTTCCTGCAAAGTCCTTTTTGAAGCAACCGTCCTTGGCATACTTACGGCACTCCTGAGTATTATGGGTCGTGTGCGCACCCCCATGTTTTTTGCACAAAATGCAGTGCTTTGCATTTGTGGTACGCTTACATGGGATTCGATCCTTAAACGTAACCATCTTCTGCTTGGAGGAGTCACCGGACTTCGCAGAACTTTCAGGCCCATCACGATCCTTGTCGGTTGGATAGGCCTTCTCAATACGTTTGAGTGCTTCTAGGAGCTTCAGAACGCTCTGGGGTACCGATGCCCCACTGAGCTTGTATTGGTCTTGCCAATTTCTTGGGATCATGCATAGTATATGACTCGCTAGGTCAGCGTCATCAAATGGCTTCACCGGGTGATCTTGGTGGCGCGGTTGGAGTAGTACAAACAAGACAATAGATCCAAATAGCCATTCAGCTGCTGGATGCGGCTGATGAACTTGCAAATCGGAATCCTTTTGGGCTTCTTCAACCCATTACTGATGTAGAAGCTCTGGGTCTCTGCAGCGTATTCCATGAATGACCCCCAAGACTGCTCACACCTCTCGGGATGTTCTTCCCCATAAAGATCCGTCCATGAGGAACAATCAATTTGCTCACTCACGATCTTCTTCCAGGGGTGCCTCGCTTCCTCCGTGAGTAGGTTGGAGTAGAGGCGGAACACTTGACTGATATTGGGCTTAACTGCCTTGCCAACCTTTGTGGCGGCTTCTAGGGCCTGTTTGTAAGATTTTTCTTTGGGTGGATTTGCATCTGATCCCGAGTACTTCTTGAAAACTTCATCGGCCTTTGTTAGCCTCTTGATGCATTCCTTCTGGTCCTTGCAGACCTTATCATATGTGGTGTCAAGGCCCTTCTGCCTCACAGCATCCAGGGCTGCTTGGACATGCATCAGGAATGGCTCGAAAGTACCGTGTGACCACACGGACACTCTTAACTCTACCTTGCCAGGCAGGTGAGCTTCAAAGTGTTGGAGGTATAGTCTACTGCCAATGCTTCTTGAATTACATCCCTTTTGGGTATGTTTGGCACGGGCGGCTTATTCCATCCCGGATTTCTCTCACACTCTTGGCTTTTAAGTCCATTTGGGACTGCCTTAGAGGTGCTCATTCTCATAAGTGCGTCACCGAGGCGTGTATGTATAAATAGGGCTTTAAAAAAGCTCGTAGGGGTACCACTGACTTGTGCGAGTTCTCGTGGCTTTGTGTCATAGCTGCGTTTTGCACAATCTTGTATTACCTAGCTGATGAAGGGTCTGCTTACGAAACGGAGTGACGAGTAATGGAGTGGAGGGAAGAAACTTTTTCGGTGGCTTTTCACGCGAGAAGGTCGCAAAAACGGCTATCTATAGATAGTGACCTAAGCCGTTCAGAGGTAAAATATATTAGGTACAAATATGGCTCGATAACTTTATACAACTTGTTGGTGTTGGTAAATTGTGAGCTAATTGTTATGAACAAATGAGGATGGAAGGGCAATGCTATCCCTTTCATCCTAAAACAAAACAATATGATTTTATGTAGGTTTCTACACCAATCTGGTATGTTTCTACCCTTCTGTTGAGGGTTTTCTGACAAGGGGCAATGCTACTGCCAAAGATCCAAAGATATGGATCTTTGGGGCAGTGCTAGTAGCAGCTATGTCCACGCCATCTGCAAGGATAAAAAGTTTTGCTACGAACATGTCAAACCAGAGCACAAGAAGAAATGTGCTAATTGTCATAAAAACTTTGCTCAAGTTGGTGGCGGGTTATGCAGAGGTTGTTTTGTGGCAAAGCGCAAAGCAAAGCAGTCCTTACGATGCAAAATTTGTAAACTGAACACAGCTAGTCGTATCGTTGGGAAGTGTGCTGGTTGCCTTGATGTCAAGTGCTTTGATGTGAAAAGAAGCGTGTCAGGAAAAGAAAGCCAAAGAAGTGTCTTGGTAAGCAAGGAAAGAGGCAGAAGACATGAGAATGACAAGCTTTGGTGCGAAAATAAGACACGGGGACAGGTAAATAACAATCGTAAATCTAGATTAATGATTTATAATTACCAGGCTAAATAGAACCATGTCTCTATTTTGTCTTGATTGGTTCAATCCTCTTCTCGATCTCATCCAATCTTGCTTTCGCCTCACACAGCGCAGCTTTGAGGTATTCAAAACGTTGTCTGTCAGTTTCACAAGAAGGAGTTTTCCAGTTTGTCGACATTAACAATGTCCTCCGGTTTCCTCTGGCAGATTATGGCAAGGCGTCCAGCATAACTCACCCCACTGGCCAGGTAATGTTCAGCACTTTTCTTGTAATTGCTTAATGGTAGGTCATCTCCCATTTGGCTTCCGTTGCCACCAAATCTAGCAACCCTCCTATCTCTTACAATATCATTAGATGACAATAAGTGTTCTGCATAGCATTCCTACAAGCCGCTAAACGATGGTGCGATTGCGCTACGTTTGAAACTCCCATCGCATGTTTCAATGTTGAGATTCAATGCTGTGGAGTCTTCAATGGCAGGTGCCAAAAGCCGTTGATTGATTTGGCCTAAATTTTGTGGATTGTAGCAAGATCTTGTTTCATTCTCTTTACCTGTTCATCTGTGTATTGATGGGGAGGAATTCGTACTCGAGAAATGCAACTCCATCGAGTACTATGCCAGCGGTGATAACCCTTGCTTTCTTGAGGTTATGAAAGGCGTGTTCGCAAATTTCTCTGAATGTTTCCAGTCCAGTTTGGTTATTGATATCAACTAGTGACCATTGCAACTCATTATATGTGCTGATGTTCAGGAATGCTTTTCAAAGTTCAGAATACAATGGGGCCACCGCAGGAAATAAACTCGCACGGAACGTTTCATTGTCAGTTGCGTCATCTGGTAGCCACTTCTTCAATTCTTTGTCAACTACAGTTTCAGGTACTGGCAGAGCATCCTTGATCCATCGTTGGGGTTCTCGTGTGAGATCATATGGAATGCAAGTTTACAGCGAGTGTCGTTGTTATCAGAATGTAGAACGCCATCGCCCATAAGAGCGAAATAGTCCCCCATCCATGTGTTTATGTCATCTCCACATTCCATGATGATGCTGTGTTCATTATCCACAATCAAGGAATGCTTTTGCAGTGTTGACAGGCTGGCAGTTGGGAAGACAAGGGTGAAACAAGAGGAATGGGTGATCTTACCAATTCCATTTTCCCGCCATGGAATTTTTGTTGTGGCATGTCTTGTTACGGAGATTATCGACGGGCTGAAATTTTGTCGTGTGTCTACTGTATTTGTACTGATTCCTATGTATTATTTTATGCAGGTGTCACGCCATTTTCCATCAATTGATGCGAATCATACATGTCACCATAAATCTCTATTGTATTGTACACAATCTCTGCATGACACAAAGACCAAGACCGCGCCAGGCGTGGCATTATTATTTCACTAATGGCTCGGACCAAACAAACTGCTCGCCAGTCTACTGGCGGAAAAGCTCCCGATACCAGCTTGCCACCAAGGCTGCTCGAAGAATGGCCCCTGCATCGGGGGTTAAAAGCCTCATCATTATCGCCCTGGCACTGTTGCACTTCACGCTCCGCCGCTTCCAAAAAGCACAGATCTTCTTATCCGCAAGGTGCCATTCCAGCGCCTTGCAAGGGAAGTTCTGCAGGATTTAAATAGGCCAGGTTCCTATCCACATTTCACCGCGAACGTTTTCAGGCGACTTCTTTGTTGGCTATTCAAGAATCTGTGGAAGCATTCAGCATCGGACTGTTTGAGGATGCAAACTTGTGTGTGATCCATGCCAGGAGGGTCACCATCATGCCAAAGACATGCAACTTGCATTGCAAATAAGAGGGGACTCTGAACTAATGCGCCACTAATGCTTTTTGGAGATGGGGAATTTACGTGGATGTTTGAGTGACTCGGTGTGAGGATGGGCTTGTTGGAACCTCCACAGCGCTCATGTCTCAGATTCTGAAATCCCATGCCACATCGGCTTTAAGTAAAGTGTGATCAACACACAACAGGTCTTGTCCACTTATGATGATGTATAAACCTTGAAAAGTGCCATAGTATTAATGAGCATGTGGGGCTTTGCTGGTTCTTGGTGCAGAGGAATTGCGTAACATTATTATGCCAATTATTGAAGAACCATTAATTATGCACACTTTAGTTTGTCGTTGTTTTTTATTATTTATACAGTGCCTATACTTTCTCCAGCACGTTTGTATGGTTCCTGTCCTAGTCCCCTTAGTATGACGCTTTGTTGTGTTCTATCAAAGTATTTTCACACCCAACCTCGTTCACTTAAACCTCTCATATTCCCTTCGACCGCCGGAGAGTTGCATATCTTTGGCATGATGGTAACCCTCCTGGCATGGATGGCACACAAATTTGTGTCTTCCATGAGTCCAATAAGGTATGCTTCAGAGGCCTCCTGTGATGCTGCCAATGCAGTGGCTGTATAACGCATATCACCGCGGAAATCCTGCGTAACTTCCTCAAAAAGCGCTGAATGGTAATTTTGCGAATCAGAAGATCCGCGCTTTTCTGGTACTTACTAATCTCACGGAGTGCCACAGTTCCTGGACGATAGCGATGGGGCTTCTTGCAACCTCCTGCAGCAGGTGCACTCTTGCGGGCTGCCTTTGTCGCTAGCTGCTTTCGGGGCTTTACCACCAGTAGACTTGCGAGCAGTTTGCTTCGTTCGAGCCATGTTGTCTTCTGATGATACTATACCTTCGGGAGAACACCTGATGCCGACCGGTTCTGTTAGTATTGAAAAGCTGTGTCAGGCTGAAATTGAATAGTGTTGTGTTAGAAGAGAGGGTTCGATTGAATGAATGTGAGTTCTGTTTACACTTGTCACGAAATAGTGGACCCATGTTGTTCCATCACAATGATTTTTTTGGTGGATGCTTCATAGAAATCCCTCATCTAGTAGAACTTACTGGACTAGGCCCAACAAAGTATCTTTGATGTACAGACTCGTGATTGAGGAAGTTTCAGTCATGAACTACCGGTATGCCACCCATGCACTCTGGGGGTAATTTTGTGTAAAAACTTAGCATGATAAACAAAAATACGTCTTAAGTAATGTATAAAAAATCCGGTAACCCACCCGTACACTCTTGAAATTCCGGTAACCTCCCGGTACACTCTGACGTTTTGCGAGTATACCAGGAGGTTACTGGTGTTTTTCGTTTGCAGTGTGTCATGTCAAGATCCTTGCTTTCAGTATTATGATACAACAAATTTAAATGCAGAGGAAGCTAAGATCTGCGAATATATTAGAAAGCAGAGGGGCATGAATGGGTTTGCACCACTTGAATCAAGCAGAGTTAATTATGCAATACCAGCAAGAATAATTAAGAATATTTTGAAGCTTGCAAGAGAGTTTCTTTGTATGCCAAATTAATACAAAAAAAGTGGGCTACTCTTGATGATATGCATGAGTTCACTCTGATAGAGGAAGAGTTAGGTGGAGAAGAATCAAATGTGTTATATGGACTACTCCTAGAAGAACGGTTTCAAGGTTGTCAACATTGCAACAATGTTCGCTTAGGATTATGGAGTTGCAATATTGGGATAAGAAATATTGTTGGTATTTTATATGTATGGTCGATTTTGGTCGCTTTCTACAAATGGTCACACAAAAAACGGCCTATATAATATATTTTATGGACGTTTGGAGAAACACAACAAGATTTAAACGTTTGGATTATTAAAATGTAATAATATTTTGTATTAATGTCCGTATACATTTGAAATGGGTTATATAAATTAAAATCACTAGATATATAGTATATTGAGTATATTGAGTTTTAGGAAACTTACAATGTTTAAAGTAATCAACAAAATTTGATAATATTATTTTTTATTAATGGCTGTATTTTTTGAAGTCAGACGTGTCTCTGTTTCCTAAAGCGCCACACACAAAGAGAGTGTGCACAAAAAATAAACGCGTTATGTACATAACCCCGCATCCGCGCCCTCAGTTTCCCATGCACAGGAAGCTGGTTTATATACATAATTTTTGTCACGCCCGCTCCCAGATTTTGACGCAACCACGGCGACCGCTGACGAAACGACGAAAAATGCGCCCAACGACTGGGCTTTCATTGCGGATTTCATACAAGGCGAAGATGCAGATGGAAACGGGAACTTTGCTGACGACACCATGCTCTGCTTCTCCAAGCATGGAACACTGGCTCTTACGTTTCACGCCAACTTCAACAGCGGGGTCGTCTGCAGCACGTGCTTCCAGTTTATGAAGCCGGGTAGCTTCGCGCTTCACTACGAGAAGTGCAACAAGGATCCCACCCCGTCCGCCAAGGCCATCAAAGAGTGGTCCGATTCGGACAAAAAGTGGGCCAATTTGCGGCGCAATTTCCCTGAAGAATTCGCTCTCAAGACTTCAGTTGAAGTTGCCACGCGCGACGGACTGTCCACGTACGTGGTACACCCGCGCTTCTATCTCGGCAAGACATCGTCGACTATGAAGCTCAAGTCACTTTGCATCACCGACAGATGCACCCACGCGTGCTTTTAACGCGTTGCACCGTCACTTCAAGAAGACCCACATGACGGCCAATTACTCCCTACACGGCCTAGACATTTTGGCGGCCCCCACGAGTAACAACATGGAAGATAGCTTGGGAGATGAAGATGATGACAGCAAGGAAGTGGAATCTGCGGAGGTGGACGCAGGGAGAGACGAAGATGTTGAGGAATTGGAACAGATGAGGTTGCCGTCGATGAGGAAAACGTAGTGGTAATGAAAGAGGGCGGGGGGTGAAGACGACGGGAAGGCTGATGGAAAGCAGGCGACGGACGAATATACGAGTAGCAACTCGAACAAAACAGACGTGGCTGGAGGAGGAGAAAACACCGTCGGTGACACTCAGGATGCGGACTGCAAGCCTTTTGAGGCGGAAGATGGACCGTCTGATGACGAGATGTGCGATGGGCAGGAAAAGAATGAGAACACACCTGACAATGCTGAAAGTAACGAAGCAAATAAAAACCAAACAATTCAGCGCCAGTCAGGAAGAGCGCTCGTAAGCGCTGAGCCCCTACTCGATACTGAGAGACTCGTTTTTGTGAAGGACAGTGGGGACGGATGAGTCAGACTGATTATGTTTTTATTGAATTGATGGGCATCTGAACAATTTCAAAGAGGAAATGAGAGTGAGAGACTGAAAACGACATTAAATAGGAGCGGGTTCTTTTTAATAGTACGTTTGCATTACTATTAATGGGTGTGTTACAAACATAATCGTGTTGTATTTATACCATACTATGATAATACAAAGCATGTGTGGTAGCGGTTCGCCCCCCCAACATAATCGTTATATATGTAGGATACCAAATTGCCACCGGCCCCGTGCTGGAACTGGGACGTCATTTTCGCCCCGTGCTGGAACTGGGACAAAAACAGCCCGCGCTGGCACTGGCCAAAAATCGCAATCGAAAGTGAAGATTCGGGCGCATCATCAGTTGAAGTAGAGTGGTAGGGGTATCAGAACACTGAAAATTCTGACATGCTTGTCTGACCTAAGTAGATAGGCCATCTGCTCACTTCCGCTTCCCGCCATCACGTGGCCATCACCTGGATTTTTCGCATCCACCGCACTGCCATCACCTGCATCTAGCACATCGTCCAACGCACCCACACGAACTGCGATTCAACGCATTACGCAGTAATTGCATTATTTCGCCGCGCTTTTGGCCAGCGCAACACCCTCACTCTCCCATTAGTGGTACAGATCGCACTCTCGCGATGTCTGCCACTGCATGCACTCTCTGAGCCATCCCAGATTGTGTTGTTCTTCCACCCCATCGAGAATTCACTTTTCTCCACAGAAACATTGCAGTTGCACCATGGCCAAGACGGGCAAGAGGAAGAAATCATCCAGAAAGCCATCACGCGATGATTCTGACAACTCTTCATACTCTCTCTCCCAGAGTCCAGCACCATCAGAAGAAGAACAAGAAGAGACCCTTCAAGATGTAGAGGACGAAGCTAATCAACTTGATTCACAGGGTGATGTGTTTGAGGAGTTCTCCCCAGAGTTAGATTTGGATGATTTGGACGAGACTTTTCCACATGAGGAAAACTCCACCATGACAGAAGGAGAAGAGGACACTGGCAACGAAGACGCTGCTTCTCTGTCTGCCCGGAAGGCAGAGTTCTACAAGGCAGTCGATGCCAAGATCTACGCAATGTCGAAGAACAACAACCATGCACATATCATCTGTGATGCTGTGTTTGATCAAATCTACTCTCTGATGTTGTCTATACAAGATTGTAATGAGGAAGAGCGCCTCAAACTATTGAGACAGATCCCCAACAAAGTGGGGTACAAATGGGTCAAGAAGTTTTCCATATTGACCATCGACACAAGCAACATCCTCATCTTCAAACAAGACGGAGAGAGGCTTTGGATTCGTGCAAAAGGTGGTAAGCTACAGCAAGATATTTGATGTACTCCAGCAGATCCATGAATTGGATGCTGGTAATGACCATCCCAAGGCCAAGACTCTATTCAAGAGGGTTTCAGCGAAATATGGGAAGAGCATCCTCGCTGGGTCTGTGAGATGTTCCCACAGTATTGCCCAATATGCATCAGGGCACGCCCTCGCAAGAAGGCAAAAGCAGGACATCAACCTTTGCTCACTCGAGGTATGAATATCCGTGCCCAAATCGACCTGATCGATTACCAGAGTATGCCGGATGGTCCCTACCAATATGTTCTGGACTACCAAGACCATGTCATAAAGTTCTGCCAATTGCGCCCCTTGGCTTCAAGGACACACCGAGCGGTTGCAATCAAACTGATCCAGATCTTTTGCATCTTTGGTCCTCCTTCCATTCTCCAAGCGGATAATGGTAAAGAGTTCTGTCATGGAGCTTCGAAGTCCCAGCGTATAGCTTTGGATGAAGAGGTACGTTGTTGTGTGTTGTATTCCTATCACTTTTGATCATAATTACATTAACATTTTGTAGTTTTGTACTGGTGTTATCTCTGAGATTAAAACGTTATGGCCGGGAACGGTGCTGGTCACAGGGAAGCCCAGACACTCTGAGTCCAATGGTGGAATAGAGAGAAGGAACCGGACGGTCGAAGAGAAAATTAGCAACTGGATGCATGAAAACAAATCTAAACACTGGGCGATTTTGCTTCCCTTTATCCAGTGGAGGTGTAACACTCAAATCCATCGAGGCATTGGCAATCGGACTCCCTATCATCTCATGTTTGGTCAAAATCCACAGGTAGGAATTTCTAACTTACCTATTGCACCTAACATGCTGGCTGGTTTGGCGACAGAGATGGATGTCAATAGGTGTTTGGGGTTGGATGGTGATATTCCGTTGGAGGAAGCAACTCTACCCATGTGTTCCCGGAAGTCCGATACACCTTCGTCTACTGTGGCAAATGCCACTAACACCCAGTCCAATCCAATGGAAACAGCACTTGATAAGACCACCCATACAACTCAGTCGGAAACAGCACTTGCAAAGAAAACCCATCACAATGAATTGGACAAATCTGCAACAGCAAGTGAATATGAGAATCATCAGTTGGCTCGTAGGGCATGTACCAGGCAAGGTTATAATGTGGATAGGACAGATGAATTGGTTGCTAAATTCATTAAGAAGATTACAGTCCACACGCCCAAGGGAAGTTACTTTGGTTGGAAAGGTTTGGGTTTTCAGTGCGGAGCGTTGTTTCTCAGTCTTCCTTCCCATGTGAATTTAAATATGAGGACTGGACTTATGATGACAGGTGGTTTCCCCATTTCTCAGCCGAATGTAGCTAACCAACTGCTGACGGATGGTTCGACGTTGGGTAACCTGAAGATTCCACCTGAGGAAGTGGATGGAACACTGCCTGGAATTGATCCAGAACCACTACCACTGTTGCCTGCTGATGGTTCAGGTGTGGGGAATCTTAAGAGCCCACCTGAGGAAAGGGATGATGCAACGCCTCGTAAGAATACAGAAGCGGTACAATTGTTGCCTGCCAGTGATCAAATTTTCTTGCCAACCATTCTTGATAAGCAATCGAACTACGTGGGTGATGTCCAACACCTATGGTTGTCACTGCTCTTACAGATGTCCCAGCCTACAAATGCTGTCACCCTGGAGAATTGTAACATTCGCTCATGCTTCGCCGTTATGGACAAGGAAAGCAAAATGACAGATCCCTGGAGACGAGTAATTCTGAGGAGGGTCAGGAAACAAATGTGGGAAATATTGGATGAGTATGCTGACACCGTCTTGGAAATAGCCCTTCACAGGGGTGTGAAGGGCGTCATTGAGAAATGGGGCGAATGGTTTCGCGCACCAACGGTTAAAGATTTCAATGCAGCTCTGTTGGCAGATAAAAAGCGAAAGGAAGAGTCTTTAGTAAGAGAGAATGATCTGATGGAGTCACCGAGACGCAAGAGTCTCCGCAATGCAGCATTTCAGTCACTGTCTCTGCAAGGTAGACAAATGAAGAGGAAGGCTTTATCTGATCAACAATTGTCTTTTGCCGTTGGGAGCATTGTCCAGGTTCCACTTCATGATGTTGACACAACGAAGGCAGATGGGAAGAATTTGACTTTGGTAGTTGTGGAAGTAGTTCAGCCAAAAGACAATTCTTGTGCCAAGTATCGCTTGGCCTGCAAAGCGGGTGTCTTGGACACATTGTATCATCCAAGTTACATGACATCTGTGGCATCCAACACCAAGCTTCTTGGATTGGAGAGTGTTCTAGATGAATGGACAGGCTTACCAAGAATTAAGGAGAGGAGAGCTGCAGCATCTGTTTCAATGGTCGGTGGGCAAGGAAAGCATCTTGGGTGTGGTTGCAAGGCAGGGACCTGCCGCACGGCACGATGCTCCTGTTTTAAAGCTGGGTTGCTATGTAATTCAAAATGTCACGGGGCATCAACAAGAACTGCATCAACAAGTAATAAGCATCAGTGGAAAATATCTTAAGTTTCGAATTAATTGTTTTCTAAGGACTGTTGACTAAGGATAGACAATACAACTGTTGTATCAATAGGAAAAAAACAGGTTAATACATTAGTGACAATTTGGGACTTCCCAAATTGGCACTGCATTGACAGTGCTAAAACACTGTCGAATTTTCAACTACATACTTATGTACCCTCCTCAGTGAAACATATATATATATATATATATATATATATATATATATATATATATATATATATATATATATATATATATATATATATATATATATATATATATATATATATATATATATATATATATATATATATATATATATATATATATATATATATATATATATATATATATATATATATATATATATATATATATATATATATTACAATATCATGTGTGGTAGCGGTTTGCCCCCCAACTTCATCGTTATATATATCATCGAATGATATATATAAACAGTACTGAACGGAATAACACACAACGGGTTATGTATATACCATTGTGATAAAAAACCCGAGCCACACGAAGGCGCACAGGGATGGATGTTTTTAGATCTTTAAAACTCTATTTTAGTAAGATGTGATTATGATTTGTCTTAGAGCATGAATATAAGCATGTCATTCAAACTACGGTAGACATGTACACTGGTGTACGTCTGTCCCTCTTTCTGGGGTATCCGTTATTTTGAACAATCACGTGTAGACACACGTGCCCCCAATACTGAGTGTGGTGAAACGGTCAAACTACAGGTGTGTTACATATATACCAGCAACCACGCGCATGTGTACGTTATGTTCATGACATGCATTGGTCAAATCATATTTCACCGCTTCATTTTTGTCGTCAAATCTGAAAACAACCATGATGCAACCGGGGACAAAAAGCCGACAAGGGTAAGAACTGAGTTTTGACGTGTCGCAAAACATTGACCTCGGTCAAAGTGTGTGATATGGCCCACTAACTTGTGTTTTGGTAAAAGAATTGCGGAGGACGGACAAGGAGACGAGAAGAATGGGAGAGACAACTGCACATCGTCAAGGGAAAACGTAGTGCCCAACAACAACGTTATCATCAATCTGTACCGGAAGAACGCAAACGCATGTCGCGTAGGACATGCCGCTACTTTGAGAAACCCCTACAAGAAGACTGGCTCGACGAATGGAACGCAAGTCACTCTACATAAACAGATGACGGCAAACACTAAGGTACGTAGCAACAGTTAATATTGCACAGACAAGTTTTTTCAATTACTTTCTAGAGAAACTCAACAAACTGCATGTCATGTTCCTTTCAGGGGATAATGAGAAGCAATCACCCTAGCGAAGGGCCAAAGCGATGCAGGTCGTGGAGGTGAGCATCGTCATAAATTCTGGCTCTACATTTTTTATGACCGTATGATACAACAATTATGTATATAACCACCTATTGTACTGTTTATGTATATAACAACAGGATTTCATCAAGATATCACGAGAAGACGAAACACAAGTTGGTGGGGATGACAAGGCACCAGGCAATGTGAGAGAGATCAATAAGGTAAGTTTGAAACGTTAGAAGTTATTTATATATTTTTGGTATGTATATAACAGTGCACTCACGATAACATTCTTATGTATGTCATTTGGTTATATACATAACCAGGACTTGTCCACAAGAGCTAATAACTTTGAGGGGCTGTCTAGCAGTGCACATGTGAGTGACATTTTTGGAATGAATAATTTGAACAGCTATTCATGTTGATAGGGGTGACACTCTAACATTGACAATATATATTTCTGTTATGTATATAACACAGCATCTCAAGAGGAGACCATATGAAGAAGTGAGGTCACAGATTTCCCACCCTGCCCTTCTGTTGGAAAGAAAACAGGTGAACAAGGCGATGCACTGTTATATATATGTGTCTGTCATGTACGTGAAATTAATCTGACAGATCAATTGTATGCACGAAATGTTGTTATTTCCATAACACACGGAATAACTGAGACATATTTTGATGGATCGAGGGGAGATATTGTACCTTTAGTATTGCCGACTCAGTTAAAATGTGAAGAATCGGAAAGCGAATGTGAAGACGAATCGAAGGCAGACGCAAAGCAATGTTTCGGCAAGATGGAGGAGGCATATGATGAAGACGTAGACGAATTTGAAACAGAAATCACGTATGACAGGAATAATATCAAGATTGATAAGGCGGCATACATGGTGAGCAAGCGACCACTCAATAATTTGTGTGTTTTTATACTTTTGAATCATTGACGTAACTCATCAATGGTTATGTGTTTCTAAAAAAGAATGTGATCAACAGTCCAATTAAGAGCTCGCCAAAAGATGCTGCTCAGGTAAATCGTGACTGTTTGTTTTTTTGACAACATGGTGTTCTGGTATTCATAACAGCAGTTTGAATCTTTGTGTTTACACTGCAGGGAAACCCCATGAAATTAACAGACTCCGAAAAGTTGAATATCAACGAGGATTGGGTGAATACACGATGGCTAACTCGCATTTTTTATGGAAGGACAGGGGAACTAAGTCACCCTTACACAAGGATGCGTACGCCTAATCTAAAACTCATGAGCTGCTACTACAGATGCAAATCTTACCGGACCTACGGATGTGATGCTAAACTTAAATTGACATTAAAAGGAGGGCCAACAGGAGCAGACGAATGGACATTGTCTGGACATCACACAGAAATCTGTCAAAAAAAAATGGAATAGGGGCCACTAACGGTACTACGCAGGAGGGTAAGCAAGAAGTCTCAAATATGAGAGACATAACAGAGCTCTTCAAAAATAGGTTGACAGAGTTAGCAGTTGAGAAAAACTGGCTTGCTCCTATGAAAATCTGGAGCATGGTACGCGGCGAGATGGTGGGAGCAGAAGGAGGTGGTGCATTGACGATTCCATCCTCAGATGCGGTTCGTACTTGCTGTGTTTGATTATTTCCTATTACTAGAGGCGTGACCATTAACTAACACTGTCTGCATTGGTTCTCTGGTCGGTGATGTATGGACTGATCGCATACAGGTAAGTTTATGTTGTTTTTATGTATATAACAAGAATGTTGCTTTCGGGGTACTCAACATTTGTGTTGTCTTTTCGAAAAAAAACTCACTGATGGACGATCCTGATCCACATGTACTGGGGTTTCTATCAAGTTGTTATCTTTTCTGTGATTGACCATGCAAGTTCTTTGCACAAGCCGATTTTTTTGTCCAATGACAAAAAAGTCAGAGGAGGCATACAACCTCCTGTGGTCCCATATAGTGTCCATTGTCGGTGAGTGACGGCAATGTAAAGAAAGGAAAAATCTATGGTTTTGTGTTTTATCATTTATTTCATTGAAAACAAAATACTTTTTTGATAGGCCCCAAGGGGATAGACATCTCAGGTGGACATGGTCGAAGAGAAAGATGATTGACATGTTCAATTACAATTCAGATGATAAAGGAGATTGGCGTAGGGAAATGTAAGTAAGAGAAAAAATGTGTGTTCATTTGTGATTGTTTTGCAGAAAGTATGGTGTCGCTTTTTTCGAATTGCGCTGACACATGGTGTCGATATCTTGACAACAATGATTTATGGAGAGCGCTTAAGCATGGCGTCGATGTTTTTTGGATTTGCGCTGAAATATGGTGTCGATATTTTTTGTTTTATGTATGTACCATGATGACTAACGCATTGTCCAATGTTGTGGAAATAGACATCAACGCACAAATAATGTCATGGAACGGTACAACAGGGAGTTCAATAACCTGTTTGATTCGCCAAGGCTGGGATTATTTGTATTCTGTGAAAGAGTTCGAGAGGAAGCATCACGCTGGGAGAGGTTACACGAGGACACATTGAAGGGAAAGTTCAAACACCGACAAAAAGGAGTGAAGTAGCTTGGCCCGATATACCCGAGGATTTCGATGAGTGGACACAGCCAAAAAAGAGGAGGACTCAGGAAAAATGAGGGAACGGAGAGTATGTTATTTTCATGACGAAGGTATGTTTATAAATTTGTTACATACATAACTTTGTGCGAATATTGGAGAGATTTCGACATAACACATTTTCTTTGACCGCACAAAAGGTGATATTTGTGACATTGTTATGTATATCATCATCGCGAACATATGTATTCTGAGGTATTACTGGCCAAGCATAGGTTAGCAACACACATGCCACTTTTTTCATGATTTTGATGTGTGTATAATATGACATTTGTATTCTTTTGTCCACGAAATGTGATATGTTTGAGACAGTGTTACATACATAATCGTGCGGATGAATTCGAAATAAAGGTATGTCAATAAATTTGTTACATACATAACTTTGTGCGAATGTTGAGATTTTGACATAACACATGTCTTTTCTTTGACCGCACACAAGGTGATATTTGTGACATTGTTATGTATATCATCGTGCGAAGATATGTGTTCTGAGGGATTACTCGCCCAGCAAAGGTTAGCAACACACATGCCTTTTTTCATGATTTTGGTGTGTCTATAATATGACATTTGTATTCTCTTTTGTGCATGCAAAATGTGTTATGTTTGAGACAGTGTTTTATACATAATTGCGCGGATGATGTGCCTGCTGGTTTTTTTCCACAGGGCACGCTGCCCTGCACTGGTTTTTTTCACCCACCCTTCACCCACCCTTCACCCACCCTAGGATGATGGCCATGAATGAATGTTTTATGAGGTAATGAAATAATAAAAATGAAATTTATAAAAACAGGATAGTATTTTGATTCAATTTATAACATATAAACTGATAAATCCTGCGACCATTTGCAGAAAGTGACCAAAATAGGCCAAAAATATTGCAAACCATATTGTTGATACAAAAGTTTAGAACTTGGTCAGCAAAGACTTGGATGAAACTCTAATTCCTACATTGTCAGATGATAGAAGAAGTATTGTGAAGAGAATTCGCAGATGTATATATTTGGATGATATTGTGATCTACAATCTGCACAGGTCAAATTTGAATGACTCTTTAACATCTTGTCAGCCTAAAAGAAGATCAGAAGGAATAGTTCAGAAAGCAGTTCATGTGTTCAGGGGTTGCAATGGAGAAGGTCAAGGAAAGAGAATTATCATTCTTCCAAGTTACACGCCGTATGGTTGTCACCAAGACAATTCGCATGGAAGGCCCATGAAATTTTCAACATATGTAGCTAGTCTCATTTGTTGGAGAGCATGTTGGAACTATTTGACAGAAGTATCCAGGAAAAGTCCACCAACACATTGTTGCAGATGTTATTCTACTATGGTGCTTTGAAGTCAAAAATGGGCCATCATAGATACAATTTTAATATTCAATTTATCAAGAATATTCTTTCTGACAAAGCAGTGCGGTATTTGTTGGCCATCCTTCAGGTGGTGGTGAAAATTCTCAGATAGTTGGTTCCAATGTTTTAGTATCGACAATTGGAAGTCAACCAATGAAATTTGAATTTAGGTTTCCATCTCCAGAAAACTTCAAAGGCAACAAAAACATACATGTTTCTTCACCAAGGCATCAATTTACTTGTGGAAACGCATGACTATTTTAGTCCTTGATCCAATTGATCATATCATGATGACACATGGAGCGAAATTTGTACACAACACAAAAGTCCATATGAATTGCTGGTACAGAGTAGGATATTGTTTTAGGTGGCTTCAATCCTTCAAAGACTTTTATGAGGAAAGCTGTACATTCAGGTTGGATTCTACTGCTGTAGATAGAAAGAGATGTGGAAAAATGCCAGACCGTGATATCTATGGTTAGCATGGTCGTTTCAGTTGGACAACAAGTTCTTATCAATATGACCTATATTTGTTTTGAATTTAATTTCAATGAACTGCCTTCCATTGAAGAAATGAAAAAATGTGTTTTTGATTGTGACGCATTACTAATTATATGGGCTTGTTTCAGTGTAAAAAATGAATTATTTTACTGAAATTATACACAAGTTGAGTCTCCTGGGAGTAGGGAACAAGAATGGGGATTGCCAGCTATCATCGCCAATCCGTACAAACACAGAACAGCATTAACCATGCAAACATTTTTTTGAGTTTTTAGATTATGCTCTATTTTCCAAATATGATAAAGAACAGGTTTGAAAAAAGCTGAAATTTTTATTCACTGTTTGTCTTAAAAACAAGGAAAGAGAACATTTGTTAACAGGGAAGTCCAATATACTATCTGGCACTGACACACTGTCATAAACTGTTGATTTATCTCAACTAATTTGAAATGTTGTTTAACATTTTTCACTGGGAAGAAATTTTTCAGCCACCAAGTTAGAGCATGGTTGTGATATGTCGATTATTTTTGTTCTTCTATTAGGACAAAAAATGTACTGTAAGATTCAAAGCTTCTTTCATCTATATGCATGTGTAAATTTATGTCCTAACTGAAAAAGTATGACTAATGAAAGAAGTACTGGAATTTCGTGTGCACTCATTATAATAATCAGTAGTGATCATAGTATGAAAAATTCAGATAGATCGTAGAGAACATTTAAAAAATCCAATTCCACTTTTCCACTTCTAATATCAATATTGTACATACAATTATTTTTCTGTTCAGTTTATTTGGCAGAGGAATATTACGCTTTGCATTTTTGAAATTTAATGTTGAGAACTTTTATTTGAAAAAAAGTTGCATTTGCAAGTTGTGATCATCTAATTTTTGTCGATGTCTGTTCATATCATTTTGTGTTTACAATATTTTGTTTATAAATGTTCTTCATTGCTATGTTCAAAACTTAAAGAAACCTTACATGAAAAATTACGACACATAAAAGAAGTACTGGAAATTGTGTGCTCTCGTTATATTAATTCAATAGTGATCATACTACCAAAAATTATGAATGATCATCATTTTTTAAATAAAAATTCCAATGCCACTTTTCAGCTTCTAATATCAATATCGTACATACAATTACTTCTCTGTTTATTTCATTTGGCGGACAAATATAACGCTTTGCAATTTTCGAAATTTAAGGTTGCGTAGTTTGCATGGTCCTTTCTATTTGACAACAAGTTCTTATTAATGTGACCTATTTTGTTTGAATTTAGTTTCAATAACATACCTTCCCTTGCAATGAGATGAAAGAAATGTAATTTTGATTGTTATGCATTATTTATTCTATGAACATGTTTCAATGTAAAATTAATTTTTTTATTGATAAACTCATGGCCAATTTGTTCAAACCAAGAACTCCAAATCCTTACATGAACCAAACTCTATCAACATGCACCTTTTGGAGTCTTTTGATGTTGCTCCATCTTTCAAATATAATAAAGAACAGCTTTCGACAAACTGAAATTCTTATTCAATGTACATAAAAAATGAAAGGAAACATAAGATTTATTAATAGGGAAATCAATATATTGTCTGGCAGTGACACATTGTCACACTGGTGAGTTATTTCAACCAATTGGAAAGCTTCTTTAACTTTGTTCACTATGAAGAAAATTTTCTGCCACCAACTTATGGTGTAGTCATGTTTTGTTGATCGTTCTTGTTCTTCTATTATGACAAAAAGTACTGTAAGATTTAAAGCTTTTTTGTCTAGAGGCATATGAGACTTTATTGCATAACTGAAAATTATGATTAATGAAAGAAGTACAACAATTTCATGTGCACTCATTATAAAAATTCAATAGTGATTATAGCATCAAAATTTCAAGATATCTGTTACAGCTAAACTTGAAAATAGCCATTTTCAACAATTCGGCGATATTTCAAAAACACAGGTCGTTTTATTTTCAAAAATGACTGCTCAAGATCGGAGTGCTTCCCGACCGTAAGACACTAATTTTGACACCATAGTCAAAATTAACTGGAGCCCCCTACAGTTGTTTTTGAAAACAACTTGCCAGCTTTTTCAAAAATGCTGAAAGTAATAGACCAATTTCGACAATCGCGGGACACATCATTTTTGACAAGTAGAAAAGATTCCCTTTGGCACAAAAAGATTCCCTTTGAGAGACATTTAAAATGTACTGACGCCAATGTTCTAGTTATTTTCTAAAATAACTAGTAAATTTCAAAAATGAGGGGCTGTCTATTTTCAAGAATAAAATATTGTCAAGTCTAGCTGCACAGGGCAGCAGGTATTGTTGAACTGGTAGCTATTGTCGACAATTTAGTGATTTTGGAAAATAGCTGTCACAGATCGTTGAAAACAATTTTCATAAAAAAATTCAATTTCACTTTTCCGCGTGTCATATCACTATCGTACATACAACTATTTTTCAGTTCAGTTTTTTTGGCGGATGCATATTTCACTTGTTATTAATTGCTATTATTAGAACTTAAAGAAACCGTGCATGAAAAATTATTATAAATGATAGAAGTGCATGAATCTGGTGTGCACAGGTGGTGACCTAAGCAGTTTGGAGATAAAAAATACTAAATACCTATTATAAAATACTAAATACCTATTATGTAGATAAAGGTGATATAGAATTGTTGATGAAAGTAAATTGTGAGCTTATTATTTAGTGATTACAATGAACAAATGAGGATGGGATGTCAATGCAATCCCAACGAAATAATGTGATTCTGTGTAGATTTCTACACACCTCTGGTATGTTTATACCCTTCTCATGAGGGTGTTCTGACAGAGTGTTCTCTTGTCGTTTAGATCCAAAGATATGGATCTTTATCATTGTCAGGACCTCTCACCACTTGGGAGGTCAGGATGATCCCTTACTTGGGAGTTTTTCGAATTAGTCCATATTGGTACTAATAAGGGTACCAATGAGGGTACTAATTTGAGGTAGGTTCTTGGCCTATGTCACTCGCCCCCACGAATGGAGTATCAGGTGAGAAAAAGAGGGGAAAAAAACCTGTGAAGGAAAAAATTTAACCCATGTCTCTTCATGCACAAACTAAAGAGTCTGTGTTGGTATAATAAAGCGTAAGTGTTGTATTTGAAGAGGGAGATGACACAAAAAAAACCTGCTTAATATGGTTTAAGGCTGCTGGTTAAAAAAAGGTGTGACTCTTCTGATGTTTAATCGTTCAGATTTTGTACCGCGTTGAACCCTGATAGTCCCATTCGTATGAATAGTTGTGATAGTCCAAGGATCACTTTCATACCGACTCTCTGATTTGCGGAGGATACCATCTTTTCTAAGAAGTACTTGATCACCAACTTGGTAATCCCAATCACGGCGTGAGCGATTTTCCCGCATCGTGTTGAGGTCAGTTTGGCGCTGCCTATGTTCTCCAATTTTATTCCAGTCAGCAAGGAAGGGCACGTCGAACAACATGTCCCTACCAAAGATTGCTGCTCCTGGGGAGGCTTTAAGTACTGTATGGTAAGTTGAGCGAATGGCCCATGCTGCGTTTGTTAGGAACGCATCTATGTCACTGGCAACTACTGTATTGGCCATGTCTAGTTCAGTAGTGCGGAGCATTGAGGTAATTACCTGATGCACTCGCTCCAGTATTGCATTTGCTTGTGGGTTCTTGACACTGGTTGGCTTACGCTTGATCCCATATGATTCACAAAGGGCTTCGAAGTGAAGTTTAAATTCGCTTTCATTGTCATAAATGATGTATTGACAACGTGGATAACGGCTAAACCAGGTCTTATTCACTAAATTACTTATCATTGCAGATGATTTGTCAAAGTATGGTAATTTAGGTTCGGTATGAGTCTTATTGCCTTTTTGCCCCTTGTTATCCGTGGGAGTAACCGCATCTGTGGTTACCGGCAGTTCTACTACCTCAAACCAGCTAGAGGCTGGATCGATCATAGTAAGACACATAAAGTCAATTTCTGTCCCATCTTTACCCTTGAGGGTGTATGGTCCAATAAGGTCCACACATAATGCCTCCCATGGGTTTGTGATGACGAGCTTAGTAGGGAGTTTTCCGTACTTGTGCTTGTGTCGTTTGTTGACTTGACATATACGACAGTTTTGACATGTGATCGGATAGTACTCGCATACCTTTCCAATACATCGCTGCATGTAACGTCTCTTCAAGACGTGTGTGTCCAGGATGCTGCAAGTAGTGGTGGTACCAGCTAACTGCTCGACTTTGAAGGGATTTGGGAATGACCATCTTGCCATCCTTACACAACAAATGTGTATCCTCTACTAATTGAGTGGAATACTTGTCATGTCTACTAAGCCTTTCTAAAGTTGCATCTGTCGCCTGGGCTTGTGCAATTTCCTTCACTGTTAAGGGGTAAATTACATCTTCGTCGCTGCGATTTGCAAACACCAGATTAAAAATGTCTTGGTGAGGAGGAGTGCTGTCAGCACTCAAAGCATGCTCAGTGTAGTGACACCAGCATTTCGTGAACGTCATCCAATTGGCGTTGTCATCCTTGATCGGACCGAAGTCTAACCTGGAGATGGCGTCAGCAACAGTGTTATGGATGCCTTTTATGTGCACGATTTCAGGACCATACTCCTCTAGGAGTAACCTCCATCGGTATACTCGGTCTGAGGTTAATCCAAGGGCATCTTGGATTAGGTTTTTATGATCTGTAAAGACCTTTATTTGTTGTCCCCACAGTATACCTTTGAACTCTTTTAGTGTCTCCACTATGGCCAGTAGTTCAATTTCGGTCACACTGTATCTTTGTTGCGTCTCAGATAACTTCCTACTGAAGAACGCAAGAGGCCTATTACCTTGAGTTATCACTGAACCAAGTTGTTTAGACGAGGCATCAGTAAATATTTCAAATTGCTTTGAAAAATCAGGGTAGGCTAAAACTACATCTTTAGCGATAGCAGCTTTACGTTATCAAATGCTATTTGATGTACCTCATCCCAATACCAAGGTCGCTTTTAGTCTTCTTGGCTTTGGTGACTTTGGTATGACCACACTCCCTACAAGTGAGGTGAGTGGGGCAAGCATTTCACTACGTCTTGCCCAAAGATCTCGATAGTACTGGACCATGCCCAGGAACCTCACGGAGGTCTTTGACTTGTTTTGGTGGCGTAATTGCAGTATCGCTTGTACTTTGTTTGGTTGTGGCTTGATGCCAGTCCTTGTTAAGATATACCCGAGGTATTCTGTCTCTACAGCACAAAATTTTGATTTGGGGGCATTGACTCTCAAGCCCGCGTCTCGCAGTCTGGTAAGGACCAACCGTAAATGATCTAGGTGGTCATCCAGACTTGCCCTGGTGATGCAAAGCAAATCATCCAGATAAGTTCTTACGAACTCTAAGGCAACCATTAACTCTGACATCTTTGCCTGAAAAATGTCTGGAGAACCTGCAATACCCATCGGTAATCTAAGATAAGAATACTTCCCCCATGGGAAGATGATGGTGCAGATTTTGGATGCATCAGGATCCAATCTTATGGTGTAGTAACCCATGTTTAAATCAAGGGCTGTAGCAAAAGTGAAACCTTCTAACTCTTGCAACACTGTACTAATTTTAGGTAATGGAAACGGCTTCCTAATTAGTCGCTTATTTACCTCCCTAAAATCTGAGATAAAACGTACGGTGTTATCTTTCTTCGGTATTATGAATGTGGGTGACGCCCATTCTGATGCTGTGACCTAAGCCGTTTGGAGATAAAAAATACTAAATACCTATTATGTAGATAAAGGTGATATAGAATTGTTGATGAAAGTAAATTGTGAGCTTATTATTTAGTGATTACAATGAACAAATGAGGATGGGATGTCAATGCAATCCCAACGAAATAATGTGATTCTGTGTAGATTTCTACACACCTCTGGTATGTTTATACCCTTCTCATGAGGGTGTTCTGACAGAGTGTTCTCTTGTCGTTTAGATCCAAAGATATGGATCTTTATCATTGTCAGGACCTCTCACCACTTGGGAGGTCAGGATGATCCCTTACTTGGGAGTTTTTGAATTAGTCCATATTGGTACTAATAAGGGTACCAATGAGGGTACTAATTTGAGGTAGGTTCTTGGCCTATGTCACTCGCCCCCACGAATGGAGTATCAGGTGAGAAAAAGAGGGGAAAAAACCTGTGAAGGAAAAAATTTAACCCATGTCTCTTTATGCACAAACTAAAGAGTCTGTGTTGGTATAATAAAGCGTAAGTGTTGTATTTGAAGAGGGAGATGACACAAAAAACCTGCTTAATATGGTTTAAGGCTGCTGGTTAAAAAAGGTGTGACTCTTCTGATGTTTAATCGTTCAGATTTTGTACCGCGTTGAACCCTGATAGTCCCATTCGTATGAATAGTTGTGATAGTCCAAGGATCACTTTCATACCGACTCTCTGATTTGCGGAGGATACCATCTTTTCTAAGAAGTACTTGATCACCAACTTGGTAATCCCAATCACGGCGTGAGCGATTTTCCCGCATCGTGTTGAGGTCAGTTTGGCGCTGCCTATGTTCTCCAATTTTATTCCAGTCAGCAAGGAAGGGCACGTCGAACAACATGTCCCTACCAAAGATTGCTGCTCCTGGGGAGGCTTTAAGTACTGTATGGTAAGTTGAGCGAATGGCCCATGCTGCGTTTGTTAGGAACGCATCTATGTCACTGGCAACTACTGTATTGGCCATGTCTAGTTCAGTAGTGCGGAGCATTGAGGTAATTACCTGATGCACCCGCTCCAGTATTGCATTCGCTTGTGGGTTCTTGACACTGGTTGGCTTACGCTTGATCCCATATGATTCACAAAGGGCTTCGAAGTGAAGTTTAAATTCGCTTCCATTGTCATAAATGATGTATTGACAACGTGGATAACGGCTAAACCAGGTCTTATTCACTAAATTACTTATCATTGCAGATGATTTGTCAAAGTATGGTAATTTAGGTTCGGTATGAGTCTTATTGCCTTTTGCCCCTTGTTATCCGTGGGAGTAACCGCATCTGTGGTTACCGGCAGTTCTACTACCTCAAACCAGCTAGAGGCTGGATCGATCATAGTAAGACACATAAAGTCAATTTCTGTCCCATCTTTACCCTTGAGGGTGTATGGTCCAATAAGGTCCACACATAATGCCTCCCATGGGTTTGTGATGACGAGCTTAGTAGGGAGTTTTCCGTACTTGTGCTTGTGTCGTTTGTTGACTTGACATATACGACAGTTTTTGACATGTGATCGGATAGTACTGCGCATACCTTTCCAATACATCGCTGCATGTAACGTCTCTTCAAGACGTGTGTGTCCAGGATGCTGCAAGTAGTGGTGGTACCAGCTAACTGCTCGACTTTGAAGGGATTTGGGAATGACCATCTTGCCATCCTTACACAACAAATGTGTATCCTCTACTAATTGAGTGGAATACTTGTCATGTCTACTAAGCCTTTCTAAAGTTGCATCTGTCGCCTGGGCTTGTGCAATTTCCTTCACTGTTAAGGGTAAATTACATCTTCGTCGCTGCGATTTGCAAACACCAGATTAAAAATGTCTTGGTGAGGAGGAGTGCTGTCAGCACTCAAAGCATGCTCAGTGTAGTGACACCAGCATTTCGTGAACGTCATCCAATTGGCGTTGTCATCCTTGATCGGACCGAGTCTAACCTGGAGATGGCGTCAGCAACAGTGTTATGGATGCCTTTTATGTGCACGATTTCAGGACCATACTCCTCTAGGAGTAACCTCCATCGGTATACTCGGTCTGAGGTTAATCCAAGGGCATCTTGGATTAGGTTTTTATGATCTGTAAAGACCTTTATTTGTTGTCCCCACAGTATACCTTTGAACTCTTTTAGTGTCTCCACTATGGCCAGTAGTTCAATTTCGGTCACACTGTATCTTTGTTGCGTCTCAGACAACTTCCTACTGAAGAACGCAAGAGGCCTATTACCTTGAGTTATCACTGAACCAAGTTGTTTAGACGAGGCATCAGTAAATATTTCAAATGGCTTTGAAAAATCAGGGTAGGCTAAAACTACATCTTTAGCGATAGCAGCTTTTACGTTATCAAATGCTATTTGATGTACCTCATCCCAATACCAAGGTCGCTTTTTAGTCTTCTTGGCTTTGGTGACTTTGGTATGACCACACTCCCCTACAAGTGAGGTGAGTGGGGCAAGCATTTCACTACGTCTTGCCCAAAGATCTCGATAGTACTGGACCATGCCCAGGAACCTCACGGAGGTCTTTGACTTGTTTTGGTGGCGTAATTGCGGTATCGCTTGTACTTTGTTTGGTTGTGGCTTGATGCCAGTCCTTGTTAAGATATACCCTAGGTATTCTGTCTCTACAGCACAAAATTTCGATTTGGGGGCATTGACTCTCAAGCCCGCGTCTCGCAGTCTGGTAAGTACCAACCTTAAATGATCTAGGTGGTCATCCAGACTTGCCCTGGTGATGCAAAGCAAATCATCCAGATAAGTTCTTACGAACTCTAAGGCAACCATTAACTCTGACATCTTTGCCTGAAAAATGTCTGGAGAACCTGCAATACCCATCGGTAATCTAAGATAAGAATACTTCCCCATGGGAAGATGATGGTGCAGATTTTGGATGCATCAGGATCCAATCTTATGGTGTAGTAACCCATGTTTAAATCAAGGGCTGTAGCAAAAGTGAAACCTTCTAACTCTTGCAACACTGTACTAATTTTAGGTAATGGAAACGGCTTCCTAATTAGTCGTTATTTACCTCCCTAAAATCTGAGATAAAACGTACGGTGTTATCTTTCTTGGTATTATGAATGTGGGTGACGCCCATTCTGATGCTGGCTGAAACTCTAACACCCCCAGTTCACAGAGCCTGTTCAATTCTTTGATTATGGTCTCCTTGTGTACTTTTGGCACTGGGAATGGTCGGCCATGATATGGCTTCACGCCTTCCTTTAGTTGTAGGGAGACGGGGTCTGTGTTCCAATCACCTAGTGTTCCATCAAAAGTTCCTCAAATTCTGTGAGTAACTCTAGTAACTTGTTTTGGTCTTGGAGACTAAGGTGAGTACAGTTGGTGCTAACAACTGATTGGAGGTCTGCTTTTTCATATTTAGCGTCTAGGATATGTACCACTCGCTGAGTCGCATCTTGCGTACTGCTGGGTTCATGAGCCATGCTGTTGTTAACAGCCCAGGCTTTGTCCATTGTTGACTTAGTCAGACTATTGATGTCCCTCATCGGCAAAATGACGTCATCAATTGTTATTTCTTTTGTTCGAAAATCTAGAACAATTCCTAACTCTTTCATGGTATTACAACCAAGAATGAGGTCATACATTGGCTTGGCCATCTTCTTCTTATCATATTCCACAACGTCTGGTTTCACCAGATACTCCTTGCTGTTGGAATAATCAAAAAATCGAAGATTAACCTCACTCCTTCCTTTGGTTAGGAAGTCCCCATTCGACGTGTGCCAAGAATTCGGCACCTGCCTAGCCAAGTAGGGGAAATGCATGGATGCTCCTTTTCATGGAACATCAAGTCACCATCAGATCCACTGTCAAGTAGAACCTTAAGGACTTTGTTACTAGTGCAACCCTTCCTCGAGTGTTCGTGTCTCTGTGGAAGTTGATTTTCAGTTGCTAAGGTGTGCCATGCTTTGGCCACTACAGCTGTGACTCTTCCTCCTGTTTGACTTTTGAAAGAAGTGTTCACACTATTGAGAAAGGCACCCGACAGTTCGGGGTCCGACAGTTCGGCAGTTATCTCACTCTGTGTGTTGTTTTCGACTTTTGCTGCAAGATTTTTTGATCTTGCTTCGTCGTAGTATTGTAAACAATTCGATTATTTGAAATTGAATGTTTCGGTATCTTATCAAGATTTTTAAATCTCTTATAAACTCTTTATTCGAATTAATGTTTGAATTTGAGTCAACGGTAGTTTTACTCGGACTGGGGTAAGTATCACTTGGTTGTTTATTACTTCTTAGTTTCTTACAACATTTAGTTAATTCCCGGTACTACCGCACCCATCCATTCAGGACGAAGTCGGAGTCATCGCTGTCACTTTCGTGGACGGCGCTATGCTTCTTCTGCGAACGCTTGAGTTTCTTGTTAGATTTCTCAAGTTTCTCAATCTTCGCAGACAACTGCGCATAGGCACTATTGGTGCGAGGAGAAGTCTCACTAGAATGCGAAGGTCCACGGGCTTTCTTCCTGTGAATTCCTTTTTGAAGGAACCATCCTTCGCATACTTGCGGCAGTCTTGTGTGTTATGGGTCGTGGTGCGCCCCCATGCTTCTTGCACAATATACAGTGCTTCGCATTGGTGGTACGCTTACGCGGGATACGATCCTTAAACGTAACCATCTTCTGCTTGGAGGAGTCGCTAGACTTCAGAGAACTTTTAGGCCCATCACGATCCTTGTCGGTCGGATAAGCCTTCTCGATGCGTTCGAGTGCTTCTAGGAGCTTCCGAACGCTCTGGGGTACCGTTGCCCCACTGAGTTCGTATTGGTCTTGCCAATTCCTTGGGACCATGCGTAATATGTGACTAGCTAGGTCCGGGTCATCGAACGGCTTCACCGCAGTGGTGAGCTTGGTGGCACGGTTGGAGTAGTAAAGACAGGGCAATAAGTCCAAGTAGCCATTCAGCTGCTGGATGCGGCTGATGAATTGGCGAATCGGAACCCTGTTGGGCTTCTTCAACCCGTTACTTATGTAGAAGCGCTGGGTCTCAGCAGCGTCATTACGAACACGGTCAGCAAATGGAAGCTGACGCATTCCATGAATGACCCCCAAGACTGCTCACGCTTCTCGGGATGTTCTTCCCCGTAGATATCCGTCCATGGAGAACAGTCAATTTGTTCACTCACGATCTTCTTCCAGGGGCGCCTTGCTTCCTCCGTGAGTAGGTTGGAGTAGAGGCTGAACACTTGATTGATGACGGACGTAACAGCCTCGTCAGCTTTCTTGGCGGCTTCTAGGGCCTTTTCATAAGCCTTTTCTTCGGGAGGATTCGCATCCGATCCCGAGTAACTTTTAAAAGCTTCTTCGGCCTTGTTCGCCTTCTTGATGCAATCCTTCTGGTCCTTGCAGACCTTATCATATGCCAGTATCAAGGCCCTTCTGCCTCACGGCATCCAGGGCTGCTTGGACATGCATCAGGAATTGCTCAGGGGTACCGTTTGACCATACAGATACCCTCAGCTCTACCTTACCAGGTAGGGTGAGCTTCATTGTGCTGGCGGTAGTATCTACTGCCAAAGCATCTTGAACTACATCCCTTTCGGGTATGTATGGAACGGGCGGCTTATTCCGTCCCGGGTTCCTCTCACACTCTTGGCTTTTAAGTCCATCAGGGACTGCCTTTGAGGTGCTCATTCTCCTAAGTGCGTCACCTAGGCGTGTACTGATGAATAGGGCCTTAAAAAAGCTCCTAGGGGTACCGCTGACGTGCGCTAGTTCTCGTGGCTGACGCGACGTAGTTGCGTTTTGCACACTCTCGTATGACGTAGCTGACGACGGGTTCGCTTGCGCAACGGAGCACGAGTGACGGAGTGGAGGGAAAAAACTTTTCGGTGGCTTTCACGCGAGAAGGTCGCGGAAACGGCTATCTATAGATAGTGACCTAAGCCGTTTGGAGATAAAAAATACTAAATACCTATTATGTAGATAAAGGTGATATAGAATTGTTGATGAAAGTAAATTGTGAGCTTATTATTTAGTGATTACAATGAACAAATGAGGATGGGATGTCAATGCAATCCCAACGAAATAATGTGATTCTGTGTAGATTTCTACACACCTCTGGTATGTTTATACCCTTCTCATGAGGGTGTTCTGACAGAGTGTTCTCTTGTCGTTTAGATCCAAAGATATGGATCTTTATCATTGTCAGGACCTCTCACCACTTGGGAGGTCAGGATGATCCCTTACTTGGGAGTTTTTCGAATTAGTCCATATTGGTACTAATAAGGGTACCAATGAGGGTACTAATTTGAGGTAGGTTCTTGGCCTATGTCATGCTGGCTGAAACTCTAACACCCCCAGTTCACAGAGCCTGTTCAATTCTTTGATTATGGTCTCCTTGTGTACTTTTGGCACTGGGAATGGTTTCACGCCTTCCTTTAGTTGTAGGGAGACGGGGTCTGTGTTCCAATCACCTAGTGTTCCATCAAAAGTTCCTCAAATTCTGTGAGTAACTCTAGTAACTTGTTTTGGTCTTGGAGACTAAGGTGAGTACAGTTGGTGCTAACAACTGATTGGAGGTCTGCTTTTTCATATTTAGCGTCTAGGATATGTACCACTCGCTGAGTCGCATCTTGCGTACTGCTGGGTTCATGAGCCATGCTGTTGTTAACAGCCCAGGCTTTGTCCATTGTTGACTTAGTCAGACTATTGATGTCCCTCATCGGCAAAATGACGTCATCAATTGTTATTTCTTTTGTTCGAAAATCTAGAACAATTCCTAACTCTTTCATGGTATTACAACCAAGAATGAGGTCATACATTGGCTTGGCCATCTTCTTCTTATCATATTCCACAACGCCTGGTTTCACCAGATACTCCTTGCTGTTGGAATAATCAAAAATCGAAGATTAACCTCACTCCTTCCTTTGGTTAGGAAGTCCCCATTCGACATGTGCCAAGAATTCGGCACCTGCCTAGCCAAGTAGGGGAAATGCATGGATGCTCCTTTTTCATGGAACATCAAGTCACCATCAGATCCACTGTCAAGTAGAACCTTAAGGACTTTGTTACTAGTGCAACCCTTCCTCGAGTGTTCGTGTCTCTGTGGAAGTTGATTTTCATGCTTTGGCCACTACAGCTGTGACTCTTCCTCCTGTTTGACTTTTGAAAGAAGTGTTCACACTATTGAGAAAGGCACCCGACAGTTCGGGGTCCGACAGTTCGGCAGTTATCTCACTCTGTGTGTTGTTTTCGACTTTTGGTGCAAGATTTTTTTGATCTTGCTTCGTGGTAGTATTGTAAACAATTTGATTATTTGAAATTGAATGTTTCGGTATCTTATCAAGATTTTTTAAATCTCTTATAAACTCTTTATTCGAATTAATGTTTGAATTTGAGTCAACGGTAGTTTTACTCGGACTGGGGTAAGTATCACTTGGTTGTTTATTACTTCTTAGTTTCTTACAACATTTAGTTAATTCCCCGGTACTACCGCACCCATCCATTCAGGACGAGTCGGAGTCATCGCTGTCACTTTCGTGACGGCGCTATGCGTTCTTCTGCGAACGCTTGAGTTTCTTGTTAGATTTCTCAAGTTTCTCAATCTTCGCAGACAACTGCGCATAGGCACTATTGGTGCGAGGAGAAGTCTCACTAGAATGCGAAGGTCCACGGGGCTTTCTTCCTGTGAATTCCTTTTGAAGGAACCATCCTTCGCATACTTGCGGCAGTCTTGTGTGTTATGGGTCGTATGCGCGCCCCCATGCTTCTTGCACAATATACAGTGCTTTGCATTGGTGGTACGCTTACGCGGGATACGATCCTTAAACGTAACCATGTTCTGCTTGGAGGAGTCGCTAGACTTCGCAGAGAACTTTTAGGCCCATCACGATCCTTGTCGGTCGGATAAGCCTTCTCGATGCGTTCGAGTGCTTCTAGGAGCTTCCGAACGCTCTGGGGTACCGTTGCCCCACTGAGTTCGTATTGGTCTTGCCAATTCCTTGGGACCATGCGTAATATGTGACTAGCTAGGTCCGGGTCATCGAACGGCTTCACCGCAGTGGTGAGCTTGGTGGCACGGTTGGAGTAGTAAAGACAGGGCAATAAGTCCAAGTAGCCATTCAGCTGCTGGATGCGGCTGATGAATTGGCGAATCGGAACCCTGTTGGGCTTCTTCAACCCGTTACTTATGTAGAAGCGCTGGGTCTCAGCTGCGTCATTACGGAACACGGTCAGCAAATGGAAGCTGACGCATTCCATGAATGACCCCCAAGACTGCTCACGCTTCTTGGGATGTTCTTCCCCGTAGATATCCGTCCATGGAGAACAGTCAATTTGTTCACTCACGATCTTCTTCCAGGGCGCCTTGCTTCCTCCGTGAGTAGGTTGGAGTAGAGGCTGAACACTTGATTGATGACGGACGTAACAGCCTCGTCAGCTTTCTTGGCGGCTTCTAGGGCCTTTTCATAAGCCTTTTCTTCGGGAGGATTCGCATCCGATCCCGAGTAACTTTTAAAAGCTTCTTCGGCCTTGTTCGCCTTCTTGATGCAATCCTTCTGGTCCTTGCAGACCTTATCATATGCCGTATCAAGGCCCTTCTGCCTCACGGCATCCAGGGCTGCTTGGACATGCATCAGGAATTGCTCAGGGGTACCGTTTGACCATACAGATACCCTCAGCTCTACCTTACCAGGTAGGGTGAGCTTCATTGCGCTGGCGGTAGTATCTACTGCCAAAGCATCTTGAACTACATCCCTTTCGGGTATGTATGGAACGGGCGGCTTATTCCGTCCCGGGTTCCTCTCACACTCTTGGCTTTTAAGTCCATCAGGGACTGCCTTTGAGGTGCTCATTCTCCTAAGTGCGTCACCTAGGCATGTACTGATGAATAGGGCCTTAAAAAAGCTCCTAGGGGTACCGCTGACGTGTGCTAGTTCTCGTGGCTGACGCGACGTAGTTGCGTTTTGCACACTCTCGTATGACGTAGCTGACGACGGGTCTGCTTGCGCAACGGAGCACGAGTGACGGAGTGGAGGGAAAAAAACTTTTCGGTGGCTTTCACGCGAGAAGGTCGCGGAAACGGCTATCTATAGATAGTGACCTAAGCCGTTTGGAGATAAAAAATACTAAATACCTATTATGTAGATAAAGGTGATATAGAATTGTTGATGAAAGTAAATTGTGAGCTTATTATTTAGTGATTACAATGAACAAATGAGGATGGGATGTCAATGCAATCCCAACGAAATAATGTGATTCTGTGTAGATTTCTACACACCTCTGGTATGTTTATACCCTTCTCATGAGGGTGTTCTGACAGAGTGTTCTCTTGTCGTTTAGATCCAAAGATATGGATCTTTATCATTGTCAGGACCTCTCACCACTTGGGAGGTCAGGATGATCCCTTACTTGGGAGTTTTTTGAATTAGTCCATATTGGTACTAATAAGGGTACCAATGAGGGTACTAATTTGAGGTAGGTTCTTGGCCTATGTCAGGTGGTAGTAGTTCAATAGTAATTATAGTATCAAAAATTCTGTATGATCCTTGAGAAAAATTTCTTGATAATAAATTCCAATGCCACTTTTACGCTTCTTATATCAATAACGTATATAACACTATTTTGCAGTTCACTTTAATTTGGCGGAGGAATAAAATGCTTTGCAATTTTCAATATCTAATTATGAGAAGTATTACTGTAAAAATTTGCCATTGCAATTCATGATCATCTAATTGCAGTGAATATCCGTTGAAATAAAATGCTTCGCAATTTTGGAAATTTTATGTTAAGAAGTATTATTTGAAAAAAATTGCCATTGCACTTCATGACATCCTAATCTTAATGAATATCCATTGAAATGAGTTTATGTTTGCAAAATTTTGTTTATAACTATTCTTCGTTGCTATTTTCAAAACTGAAAAGAAACCTTAACTGAAAAATTATTACAAATGAAAGAAGTAGTAAATTTGTATGTGAACATAATATAATAATTCAATAGTGATTATTGTATATAAAATTGACTGATCGTTGAGATAAATTTTTTATAATAATAATTCAATAGTGATTATAGTGTTTCATCATTTATTATAAGAAGCATACGTTCAAACATTTGTCCGTTCAGGGTATTCTGCAGATGATTATAAGATGTTGTAATTTTCTAAACATGATGTGTAAAGGTACTGGTAGAATTTAGTATATAAAAATCTCTGACACAAAAGATACCTTTTTGTCCAATGCTCACTAATTTTTTTTCTAAATTTCTAAAGAAATCAGAAAATATGTTTCTCATAGTCACAAAAAGTGAGAAAAGAAATTTCTTATTTCTGTTCTTGTAAATTTTTGAAATTTTTGGAGAAGACGTTGCAGTCGGAGTCATTGGTTCAATTCTTGTTCACCAATACTTCCAGATCATTTATCAATAGTTTTGCTCAAATGATGTGCTCATAATTTTAATTTTGGAATAATCTATTGATCTACTCATCAACAAGAACAACCATGGCAAACAAAGCGAGCAAAAACACTGCACCGGCAACACCTCCAAATGGAAAACCCCCAGCTAAAGCAGGGAGTCCTCCGAGAAAGTCTGCTATAGACCGCAGTCCACTGAAGACAGTCAAGTCATCTAAAGACCAGATTGTTCGATACAAGGAAGTTGGAATTGAAGGAGTCTGTTTCGCTTTTTGCTACAAGCCAAATGGGATTAATCCTTCTTACATTGCTCCTATCACCAGCTATTTGGATTGACAAGGCGGAGGGTCATATCATGTTTCTTGCCCAGCTTTGTGATTCTACTGGGGCGAATGTTCCTCTACACACACCTTCAGCAACTGGGAAGTTGTACTCCACAGATGTCATTGTCATGTCCCTGGATGATCCAAAGTATACCTTCTTTTCTGCAATTGGTGATCTTGTGAATGTGCTCAATGATGCTGCCCGTAACTCTGTAGTGAGACCCCAATGGCAGTATCAAGTTCCTACATTCGTCAACAGAGGCAGGGCAACACCACCAACTGTTGTACCATTGAGCACCTACCTACTAAATGATGATTGCAACAGTTTTGTCAAGAGATTCTGGGAAAGCTCTGCCAACAAAGATGCCTTGAACAATAATGAGCATCAAGATGTCATCCTCAAGGAGGTGTTTGGCTCTGCAGATGAAGGATCACAAGCAAGGATCACAAGCATTGGAAAACATTTTGGATGAAGCATATGAACTTTTGTAAAGACGGGTTGTCAGGGATGTTTGTCAGACGGTTGTACAGGTGAAAGAAATGTGATGACAAGCGTTTGAAAAGAGTCACAGTGGGATTGCATTTTCTCTATCTCTAGAATTAGTCTTTGGATAATTTGTTTTTGTGTAATTCTAGTAAAGTTTCCAAGTTTATATTTTAATGCAGATTTTTTTGTTTTGACTCTATCTGGAACTTTTGCAAGCATTCTATGTTGAAATGCTATCAAAGCAGGCGGTAGTTGAATCAATCCTAGTCTTGTCCTCACTCTTGATAAAACAGTTTAGAACCAGCCATCGCCGTAATTCCAATTATGAACGATGAGTTCCTTTTTTGTGATTCCTTGTAAGTTGTGAGCAGTTGTGGCCTCATTCAAATTGATGGATAAGTGTGTCATGATCACTTTCTGTTTGTGCTCTCCTCTTTTTGATGCTTTCGTTTGTCTTATACCTCTGTCAGGTGGATCAATATCACTTCTGTAGAATGTACAATAATACCTCTTTGGTTTCAGTCTGAATCTTCTTGAGGAGATAATTTTTCGTAATCTAGTCTGAAACTCATGTAGCTGCGCTTTTTTTCTTCATTCATTGGATCATGCTGAAGGTCATTTTCTAATGATGAGATCTGTTCTTCAATCTTGATTTGTTCCATCTTTTTTGGAAAGTGTTCAAACTCAACATAATCCACATCAGCAACATTGATTGTATACACTTTTTCCATCATATTTTTCCAATTCAAAGGTGTGTCTGTTTTTCTTTTGTTTCCTATGACTCTACACAATGTACCATTTCCTCTTCCCTTTGATATATCATCATTGTTGATTATCATGCAATGTGCACCGACATGAAGTTTTAATGCAGGGTCTATATTTTTTGTTGGTCTTTCATATCACTGTCACCACATTTGTCATAAATTTTGTTTCTCAATTCAGCAAGACAGGCAACTTTGGACTTTGGCGATAAGTATCGCCAGATGGAGTTGTCCAATGTCGTCCGATGTCGTCAGTTGACGTCACTTAGAAATATCGGGTCATTTCATGCCTTCACTACGGGTCGTTAAAACGTCGTCAGGTGTCGTCACTTGGGCCGTCCTTGTGTCGTCAGTGTCCTCACTTGGGTCGTCAAAAGGACTTCACGGTCGTCACTTGTGTCATCAGTTTGTCTTCACTATGTTTTTGCTTAGGGTCGTCAGTTGTCTTTGACGTCACTTTGTTTGTCACTATCGTCAGTAGGTAGTCGTATATATACCACGTAGGGGTCGTCAGTGTCGTCACGAAGTTTGTCAGTGTTGTCATGAAGGGTCGTTAAAATGTCGTTAACTGCCTTCTGCTCGGTCGTTATTTTGTCTTCAGTGCCGTCACTTAGGGCCGACATTTTGTCTTCAGTGTCATCACTTAGGGTCGTCATTTTGTCTTCAGTGTCGTCACATGGTGCCTTCTTATGTTGTCACTTGGCTAGTCACATTAATGAGATAATGTAAAAAATGTCAGTTGCCTTCAGTTGTCGTCAGTTGACGTCATTTAATCGCTCAAAAATAATCCACGTGGCAAACTTGCCTGTCTTGCAGTTGTCACTCTTGCTGGGAGAGTAGTTTCATCAGAAAAAGTTTTTTTGGATTTACGTCATTTTGGGGCCTTTCTTAAATCTGCTTCGATGACAACTGTATGATCGGGTGGAGGATCCGAACTCTCTACGGATGGAAAATCTTTTATGTGATTTTGGAAAACAGATGCATAAATTGACACCCTTTCTGAGTTTTTCCAACAAGCATATGCAATATCAGCATCCTGTTGGATTTCAGGTAACTGAACTTGCTGACCGATCAAACTTTCATTAATGGCATTGCAGTCCTCTTTTGTGAATAATCCATCCCACATTCTTTTTAGAATCCTTCCGTATTCTGGATTGTCTTTGAATCTGTGGCTGTTGTTAAGAATGATTGCAACATTTATTGAATTCTCCCATCATGATGAATTGGACTACAAGAGTTGACTCTCTTTAGCTTTGACAGGTGGTATCTGATGAAAATCACTACACAATATTATTGAGTATCCTCCAAATATCATACTTGTAGACAATCCCTTCCCACCAGAACACAACCTGCGACAAATCATATTTAGACGGGGATTCAGTTTTTCCATTTGGTCACATGTGGAAAATTAGATTTCATCTATAATCAGCATTCGAACTTGTTCCTAGTTCTGAAGCATTCTCAGGAGATATATTTTTTGACTTTGAATTCAGGTAAGCTGCACTGTCCAAAGTCACACCTCCAAACAAGGCAGCAGCACATCCTATGATGGCAGTGAACAAAAATGTTTTATCACCCCAAAGGATGTCCATAGATTTGCAAAACTGGAAGCAAAACTTGTGCAACATCAATTGCTGTACTTTTGCCAGCTCCAGCAGGTCCGGTGACAAACATTAACAATTGCTCCTTGGCACCAAGGTCCTTCAACTTCTGTTCCACCTTTTGTTTTATAAAAGTTGTTCTTTCACCTCTGAGATCTTCATCACTATCTGCAAATCCAGACACCATAGATGATTGTGAATCCAAACTATCACAAATCAGATTCAGTAGAAATGAGCTGCATATGACTTCATAAGCAATATACTGGATTCTGTCCAATGAATATGCTTTCTCTTGAAATATGTTTAGCCACTCCTTGCATCGCCGGAATTGAACCTTTGTTGAAATTAGAGGAAAATCCAAGTTCTGACCATTCCCATTCTTCAAGGATACACTCTTCTGATGAATCACTATCAACTCTTCTGAAAAATCAGATTCTTGCATATCCTCTTGTAAGTTATTCCTGATTGTAACACCACTGACAAAAGTAAGTAGAGTTTTGTATTTACTTGCCCCTGAACCAAAAACACTGTTGTCAGTTTGGGCATTTGTGGAACTTCTTGCATTCTGTGAAACTTCATTTCTGGTGGCAGAGGAGTTATTTCCGGGTAAAAAATTGAATTTGCATCGAATGACCTGGAGTTGATTGTTTTGTTGCTTGAAAGAGATTCACCTTTTTTGAGATCATTCAATGACCTTTCAATACAACTTTCATCTTGGCATAGAGATCTTCTTCAAACTCATTTTCATTATAAGAATTCACAGAAAGGGCATCATCAAACTTGGAATAATCACTGTCACAGGCATCAACTCCAGCATGACCATCCATATTATTGCTTTCTCTTGATTTTGGGGTGCTTTGACTTTATCAGTTGGAATCTTGCATTTTCTGCATTGCAAATTGTCTTGCATGTTTTGGAGAAATTTTTCCCCACTTTTCCAGAATTTGCTAGAATCAATATTCTCATTCATTGCATGCATAAGTTTATCCCACAAACAAGAATTATCATCATGAAGTAAAATTGATTCATCCCAAAAAGGGTAAAAAAGGATCAATGCAAGTTTTGCATAGTTTTCCCTTGATTCAAGGGCACTTTTACTTGGTTCATTTTCAGTCAATTCCAAATCTTCAAGGTCACATAGCATTCCTTTGGGCATTGCTAGTTTTGGGATTCACATCTTTTTGGATTCTTGTAGGTAGCAGTATCGTCTTCCTGGATGATCTTCTTTGAATGAAAATTCACCATCTTGTAGCACTGGCATGCCACTCTCATCTTGATTGCTCATTCCATTGAAAGAAAACGGAAACCTTTCGAACTTCAATGCAAATTCATAGAAAGTCAAATCTTCCAGACATTCTGGCCTGAACAAATAGTCGTTCACAGAATAATCTGCCAACATGACCACTTCTCCATTTTCACCCCTATTCTTTCTGCGGGGTACAAACTCACCTGGAGCTTCACCTTTTAGCTTATTAAGCATTTGCGTTCAACAAGCAGATCCTGAAAGTCATGTGAAAATGAAAATCTTGAACCATTTTCACACAATAAAAGATGAGCCATTGTTGCACTAACTACATCTTGACTCAAGTGAATGCTCATTCCAATGAGGAAACCACACAAACCCTCTCAAAAACAGGCGTCTTGCTCCAGATTTGGTGTATGCTGCAACCCTTCAGCTACCAACTTTTCCTCTTCTTTCTGAATTTGACGAATCACTTGTTTTCCCACTCTATCAAAATCAACACCTCTGTCTTCTTTTTGTGTAGACTTGGTGGAGTAGTGAACAACATAAAACACAGACCTGGGACTTTCAATTTGGATGTTGCTATTGCAGCCAAGTGTCTTGGTAATGTACTTGCAGTGTGTATTCAAAAATTGAGATCCCATAGATCTCTTGCTTTCCACAGTGTAAAGGTAAATGGTTGTGTCCCCTTTCTCCAAAGATATCCAAACAGTTGCCTTTGTTTCATCATCATTGTCTTCTTGAAATGTTGTGTTCTCAATCGCAGGTCTTGGAAATGGGAATTGATAGTCTTTGCCATATTTGAAGCAAGATGTCTTGTGCTTCCAGTCATGCTCATTCATTCTTCTTGTTGCAACCAAATGCCTGAATTCACTATCAAAAAGAAATCCTGATCCTTGTGTGGCTCCATCAATAGGGTACCGATATGTCATTAAATCTGATCTTTCTTGAGTCAAGGGAAACTCAACACCAACAGGCTCGGCACATGTGGAATTTCTCATTGACTCGATAGCCATGTTTGTAAGGGTGACAGTTGACACATGAGTAGCTTCACCTAATAACTCTTTTCAGTGCAACATTTGCATTCCATCACATGGCCTTTCAATTCCATCCTATGAGTGCTGAGCATAGCAAACACGGAGATATTGATAATCAGGTGATTACTAAATTATGACTGTTTTATGCTAGCCATACCGTATAGTAATCAGGTAGACAGGTAAAGTTCTAAGTCTGTACCGCTGTGTAAGTAATGAGGTACACAGGTAAAGTAGGTGTACATAGCACACCCTTGCAGCGTTATGGTGTAGACCGTATCTGTGTTGGGTTATCACTGCAAACGAAAAACACCGGTAACCTCCCCGTACACTCGAGTGTACGGGGAGGTTACCGGAGCCCCCGGAATGGTATCTTCCGGTAACCTCCCCGTACACTTCTGTAACCCTCCGGTAAACTAGTGTACGGGAGGGTTACCGGAGTCTACCGGGAGGTTACCGGAAATTTGAGACCAAGAGGAGCTTTCGGATTTATTTCTACGTATGATAGGAATTGGTACGATTTTACAGGAAAACAGACTTCTCAGTAAGTCTTAGAATTGATATCAATCTAATTAGTGGCTATAACTGCATTACTTAGACGCTAAAAAAATGTTTACCGGTGGCATACCGGAAGTGTACAGGAGGGTAACCGGAAGTGTACAGGAGGGTAACCGGAAGGTTACGGGAAGGCTACCGGAGAGTACCGGAGGGTTACCGGAGCATACAGGAGGGCTACCGGAACGTTACAGGAGGGTTACCGGGAGGGCTACCTACTGTGGGACTACAATAATAGAGTATGTGTTATTTATCTCCACTAATATAATTAAACATACTACATTGACATATTTTAGGGGGCCGCCCAACTCATCGCCCACCAAAAGGACACAGGTGCCAAAATTTCAGCCCCAAGCTGCTCCAAGATGAAAAACAATACTGTGGACAATATTATCACCACGGTAGAAGAAAATTAATTATGTAATTGAAACTAAGCTGAAATGAAAACAATTGTAATATAGTTTGACTTCGATAACTCACCATAAAAATTTACATGCCTCTGCCGAACGTTGTTGGCAACACGGCGGTGCAAGGCGGAATGCCTAACTCAGTCTGTGCACTGCAAACGAATTGTTAGTAAGAGCAGTAAGACTGTTAGTAAATGTGTTAGCAAGTATTTTTCACTAACAGAATAGCTAACACCGAACTCAACGGTCGGTTCAGGGGGCGGAGTAATGAATTCTTTCTCACTTCTTGCTAACTGTTAGTAAGGTTTAGGGGACAATGTTTGACTGTCACCGACTGCTAACAATTTTACTAACAGCAAGATCTAAACGATTATATTTTTTCTAACTAGGTATTTTTAGAGCTAAGAATACCTCAGCCCAAAGAAGTAATACTTCAATCATTTCAAATGTCATCGCTGCATTGGTATCATCAGGGTCCATGATATTACAGATTGTGCATAATGACAACAACAAACCATCATTCATATAAATAGAATATTGCAACATTCCTCACCACATCAAACAACCCCTGCAAATATTATATCAGCAGTTGCATCTCTCTAGCCGCAAATGTCAGCACACAGTCTCAAATACAAAAATGAATCTCGAGGAGCAGAACAAGATACAAATTGCTTTACACTTTTGGCACAAGAAGAAAAATATCAAATGCCCCAGCTGCAAATCATCTTTGTTTCACCTTGGCGGAAGGCCCTACTTCTCCTCTGCAAGAATTGTAAATGAAATCGTGGTACTCCATCATTCACCATGTCCTTCATCGATCGGGAATTGTGGAAAAGCGCTATACTTTTGCTTGTCCTGTGGGAGTCAAAGTTCCCATACGTCTGGAAGACTGCAAGACAAAGGATGCAAATGTGAAGACGCAATGACAACAACAACGTGACAACAGGCCACCACGAAAGTAAGAAGGGTGTGGAAAACTTTACGGATCTTGTCGGAGAAACCCCCGCCGATGATTCTCAGCCATATTCTGATCTACGGCGCGATTCGCAAGTTGACTCGATAAAAGACAAGGAAGCAACCACAATACACGAGAGCGGTGTTACTGCTGATCACCTTGGCGTTGAAGATGGGGGGGAATGGGAAGTTGAATTCGATCCCAGTAGTGGCGCAGGAATTTCTGACACGCGAGGTCTTATTTCTTGTTATTCCGATAGGAACAACCTTCTCAACATTCTGGGAAACCGTAATGAATGGCCTAGTGGTAGTGCAAGATTTTTTATGAGGGACCACAAGAATCAAGGGGATGGATTAAAGGGGTTGGTTTTCAATTCTGTCATTGACTCCAAAGTCTATAGTGATTTCTCCTCGCTGTCAGTTGAAGACATGTTTTTCCATCTCCACATTGCGTCAGTGTACTATGGACTCCCCACCACAAAATCCGTTGACCTTGCAACTATGACCCTTCACAATATCTCCCAACACAATGAAATCATCCAATCTGAGAAGAAAGCACTGTCTGAAAATTATCAGAATTCCATCGCTCAGGTGCTTGCCGCCCGTGGAATCGACGAACTGGAAGTATCATCAATAGTACAGGAAATAAATGATTGCGTTCAGACAGCATGGCAGATTCATGGTGATAAGCCATCTTCCATCAAAGCCCCGTTGAATCATAAGACAGTTCGATCAGTCTATACAGAAGGACAAAACTCTATTGTCAAAAATTTACCAATTCCAACTGTCAGTATTAGTCAAAAGGCTGCTTACATCCCAGCCAAAGAAATCATCAATCATATTTTAGCAATGGGGATAGATGTAATGTTCTTCCGTGCTGGGTATGAAGATGACTGGGTAGATCAATCTGGTCATTATGGGACGAAATTCCTATGTAATCTTCACCATAATGTTTCAACCATGACAGATATCTCGATCGACACCCGAATCCTCCTCGTAAGAGTATGGTCAGATGGATTCGAGGCTCATCAAATCAAAGGAAAGAATGAATTCAACAGTCTGCAGATGTTCACACTGACCGTCATTGCCCCCAACAATAAAAATACCAGCCGCCATACAGCACCCTTTGCTTTGTGCTTTCAGAGACAAAACCAAAATGATATTCTCATCCAGCTGCTCAAGGAGTTGAAAGATCTTCAGTCTCCAACACTCAGATACTGGGAGGGAAGGAAAATCGGGTATACCCAACAATGGTGTTTCTTGAAATGATAAGCAATGATTATGTAGAACGGTGCTCAAACACTTGTACCACTCAAAATGGTACATTCACCCACAGATGGAGACATTCGGGCCAGTTCGATGACAATCTCGTTCCATCCTGTCCAACCTGTCACCTCAAAAACATTGAATACATTCTTTCGCCCCAACTGTGAATGTGAAGAGAGAAATCTGTTGTGACCAATGCCTTGATTGGTGGCACCATGGAGTGACAAAACCCAAGACATACCCAATTCATCCTGAATTATTTTTACAGACCATTGAAAACTTCCCTGCAGTTGAGCTGTCCTTCGAAATGATATTTAACTCTATAACAGCTTTACAAGATTGGTGCTTTTCTAGTACCTTGTCAAATACTGCCAAGGGGGACGTGATAAAAGATACCTACAAGCGATCGGTCTTTCAACTAGTTTGGTCCCAACATTAACTAAAGATCTGGTGGGGGGGAAGGAAGCTTCCCAATCTTTGGCCTTTCCTCAGATTCTAAGGAATTTTAGGACAATTGACGTGGAGTTGAAAAGTTTCCAGACAATGCCTATGCATATGTGCTTCCTTGGAATTGAAAAATCTCTGATCGCCAAAACATCTATGTTAGCTTACAGAAAAGATCGGGGCCAAAATGCAGCATGGCACACACTCATCAATGCGATACAAGGCAGTCAAGAAACAATCAATTCGGTGTACCTAGTCTGGTGTCTTGCTATGAAGTTCTCAGATATGGAGAAGAAAAACCTCGGTACTGCCAATTGGCAATCGGATCATTACCTTGCATTCACCCGGTGTCTTTGTTCCATTTTTCGCCTTTGGATAAGGGCGAGGTTGCAAACAACCTTGACAAACATTTGGTGCTTGCCTTTAGGAGCATGAGAGTGACTTGGTTCTGTCTTATCTCTCACATCTTTGCAGAAGAAAAGGTTCCGACAGAGACAATCAATGTATTGGTGAGATTATTCCTATCATCGTGCAGGAGGTTATGGATTGTTGGTGAAAACTTGCATTCAAATCAAGAAAGAGATGATCGAGGAAAAAAGAGAAAGGTTGATGACAGGACATCAACAGTTACAGACAAGAAAAAAGCACCATTCTATGTGAGAGGGGCAAATTATCTCAGTCTGCTGAACATTGGCGACATGATCGAAGAGTCAGGACCAATGAGACATTGCTGGGAGGGTGAGAATGAGAGTTACATCCAAAATTTCAAGAGGGAGGTATCTACAATGAAGCACACTGAACAATATCTCAAGACAATCCTTACTAAGATGTTAAGGACTGATGTCTTGGATTCATTCAATCAGAAAAACCCCTTTTCAAGGGCTAAGAAGTATTCTCGGACCAGTCATGTTAGGATTTACAACAGAGGGGTGAAGTATGCCAGGGTTGAGGATGTTTTCACACAGGAAGACATAGTTTCAGGAGTGATTGACAAGAATGGAAATCTCTTGGTATGTTTTGAAAAATCACGAGTCAAAGGAGTTGGCGTTCACCCTCTCATTTTCAATGACACCGATGGGAGTTGGACATTTAATCTTTGGTACACTGAAACTATGCCACAGAGTCTGCATTCCCATCTGTACAAGAGCAGAGAGGAACTATTGCAGGAATGTGGTGATTATTTCATACTTTTGAGAGAGAAAAATACAAATAACACCTTCATGAGAACCATGATCTGCCGCAGCTGGAGGGTGAGAGATGATATGGGAAAATTGAGGTTGCCTGTACCACTCAAAAATGTCCTACTAATGAAGTAATTAATTCTTCTGTTGCTTTTGTGTAATCCGTCACTAAGAATATTAGTGCCATGTCTAGATACCTTTAATGCTTTATATTGGCACAGGTTTGTAACCTGTATTCGATTTTTGACTTACAGGTAAATTTGTATGGCAGTCATGCCCATTCTCATAAAATCCAGATTGCCACATTCTCCACAACATCTGCCCCCCCATCCACTATTATTTGGACAATGTCAGAGAACGGAACTGCTAGCAGCCGAAATGTCAGCAACGATGCGACGGATGATACGGATGTGACCGCGTCATCCAGAGTTCCTCGCTCGGAGGGGGGCCTTCGCCGGTATCAGACTAAGCCGGCGTTCCGGTGAGTTGACCCCAGAGGGTTCTTCAAGAATGATTTCCTTCGGACACCATCCGCTTACCTTCTATTACTTGCACTGATACGGATGTGACCGCGTCAACCAGAGTCCCTCGCTCAGAGCGGGGTTTCGGCAATTTCGCCCAGAGACCTGTAACTAATTAATTGAGAAAAAATTAACACGCGTTGAGTATAATAGGGTGAAAAAAGATGAGTTCATGAAAACTCACCCCCAAAATATACCAGCCGCTGCCAATCATTCTTGGCAACATGGCGGTCCAAGGCGGAATGCCTAACTCAGTCTGTGGACCGAGTTTCGGCGATTTTGCCAGTAGACCTGTAACTATTTAATTGAAAAAAAATTAGCATGTGTTGAGTACAATAGTGTGAAAAATGGTGAGTTCATGAAAACTCACCCCCAAAATATACCGGCCGCTGCCAATCGTTCTTGGCAACACGGCGGTCCAAGGCAGAATGCCTAACTCAGTCTGTGGACTGAGTTTCGGCGATTTTGCCAGTAGACCTGTAACTATTTAATTGAAAAAAAATTAGCATGTGTTAAGTACAATAGTGTCAAAAAAGATGAGTTCATGAAGACTCACCCCCAAAATATACCGGCCGCTGCCAATCGTTCTTGGCAACATGGCGGTCCAAGGCAGAATGCCTAACTCAGTCTGTGGACCGAGTTTCGGCAATTTTGCCAGTAGACCTGTAACTATTTAATTGGAAAAAAATTGGACGTGTGGTGAGTATAGCGGTGTAGAACATGAAGAGTTTTAAATATCTTAGCCCCAAAATATACCCGCCGCTGCCAATTGTTGTTGGCAACATGGCGGTGCAAATGGGAATGCCTAACTCAGTCTGTGGACTGAGTTTCGGCGATTTCGCCAGTACACCTGTAACTAGTTAATTGGAAAAAAATGGACGTGTGGTGATTATTATAGTGTGAAAAATGGTGAGTTCATCAAAACTCACCCCCAAAATATACCGGCCGCTGCCAATTGTTCTTGGCAACATGGTGGTGCAAATGGGAATGCCTAACTCAGTCTGTGGACTGAGTTTTGGCAATTTCGCCGGCAGGCCTGCAACTAATTAATTGAAAAAAAATTGGCCGTGTGGTGAGTATAATATTGTAGAACAAGATGAAATCGTGATTACTCACCCCCAAAATATACCCGCCGCTGCCAATTGTTGTTGGCAACACGGCGGTGCAAGGCGGGAGGGATAACTCAGTCTGTGGACTGAGTTTCGGCCGTTCCCATCATGGGTCGGTGAGGTATCAGTGATGTAATTGAAAAAAATACACATGTGTGATGTGAAAGCAGTGAGAGGGCGCACTGCTACAGTTGTGTCTGGGTCAAGCACCATTGCTGTAGTATGGTACCATACGTAGATATACTAAACTGTTTTATCATACGAATATGCCAAACAAGAAATAGGTAATGTGATACAAAGGAATAAGTAACAAACAGGTAGACACACTGCGCCAATTTTCAGCCCCACTTATTATTCTTATGTTGTGTTCTTATTTTTTGGCGCAGTCACTTCTGGTAACACCATAATTTGAAAATATGAATAGGCCCAAAACGCACTTACCAAATGAAATCACAGATCAAGCCTAGAATTGAAACCAAAACTAGACCCAACAGGTGATCTTGCTGTTTACAACTCGTGATTCGATAAATGTGAGTCATGAAACAAACAACCACTCGGAAGATTTTTTTTGCTTCAAAGCTTAGCGTGATAAACAAAAATGCGGCTTAAGTAATGTATAAAAAAACCGGTAACCCACCCGTACACTCTTGAAATTCCGGTAACCTCCCCGTACACTCTGATGTTTTGCGAGTGTACGGGGAGGTTACAGGTGTTTTTCGTTTGCAGTGATGCGGTACTAGCAGCTGGTCTGCTGATGGGGGAACGCAGTAGTGTGTTGCGTGGAATGCAGGGTGCTGTCAGTTTCGAATTTGGTAGTGTTAGGTGATCAGTTGTTAAGAAGAGGGGCCTGACTGCTTGGTGATGGATGACAGGGTAATGCTTGGTGACATAGTCAGCTAAGTTGGTGGCACCTGCGCGCCAGTATGGCCGGAAGTGTTTTTGGTTAATGCGACAGCGCAACCAGTGAAATCGCATATCCATGGCTTTCATGCGCTTGGGTTGGATGGTGTTGTTTACAATGTCGAGGGTGGTAGAATTGTCGGTTTGGATGGGAGTGGGTGGTTGCGGGTGGCCCATTTTGAGAAGGATGTGTCGCAAGGGAATGACTTCGCGGGCATTGATGTATGGCGCACCGAGTTCGGCCTCAGCAGCGGAAGACATAACGGCTTTGATGATTTGCGCAATGGTAAGGACGGCCCCATTATTGTTTGGGTAATGGTCGTTTTTGGAGAGAAAGAAATGCCCACCGGCGCGGCTGCGTGCTTTTGTTTCAGAGAGATATGAGGCGTCACTGTGGGCGCGGCTAGAATCATATCACTTGCTCGATACGTGACGCTGGCATTGGGGTGTGATAGAGCATAGTCCAAAAATTGGTAGACCCGGTCCAGTGTGGTCCTCGTAGGGTTTGCTTGTTGTGTTGCGAGAGAGCCGAGTGGTGCAGTCAACTGCCCGGGCGTAATACAGGAAAACTCCAATGACTTCCTGTACAAATGTTTTCTGTTGCTTTCCCAGTGCTGGTGAAGTGGTTGCAGTGGCACACAATTGTTGTTTGCTGCCGTAGGTGCACGGCGCACTGGGATAAGGTTGATGTTGTGGTTTGGTAGGCTTAGGGTGATGGAAATGCTGCCCAGCTTTTTCGCAGTAGCCGGGCATGGAAAGGCGGACGGTTCGTTTGCGGTAGTCCCAACGCAGGGTGAGCCCGATGTAGCGGCACCCCTCCCAATCGGTGGAGATTTCATAGTGGCCTTTGAGTGTGTTAATGAGATGAACGGCATGTTCTTTGCCCACATATTTCACACCGAAGTCATCGACCAGAGGGCAAAGCAGATGGGTTGCCAATCATGAGTCCTGAAACCGGGGTTGATTTTGCTTTGTTGGTAGCCGTTGGCCTGGAGGCGTTGTTTGAGGAGTTGCTGCGCAATGATGCCGGCTTGTGGGAGTCCATACATACCCTTTTGAATGCGCACAAAGACATATCCATCCCGTGCAATGTCTCGTAGATGGTAGAGATCAATGATGGCGGCTGGTATGTCAGCTAGTTTGAGTCGCATGTATTCTGGACGTGCCATGGGCATGTTAAGATAAAAATATTTTATGTCAATGGTCATGAACCTGGCGTTAACTGTAGAGATGACACTGTTGAGGAGTATTTTAACCGTGATCATGTCGGCTGTGGGCGTGCCGCAGTCGCCTGGGAAGTTAATGCGGTTACCTCCAACTGTTAGGCGAATGCGATACGGATCATCTTTTTCTGGGCGAAAGTTAGCCACAATACGCCAATACGTCACGTCCTTCCATTGGTCTTGCGGTACGTGTGTTTGCTGGATGAAAACAATATGGTGTCGGTGCCTTTAACGATGCCCGGCAAACCCTGCGCAAGTCGGCTGAGTTCTTTTCCATATGTGTTCTGCCAGGTGGCACGGTATTTGGGGTTAGCAATAAGGTGGCGGTACTCCATCAACTCACCCGTGTCGTCATTGAGGACTGCATGGAGCATGTCGGGTGGATAACACCGTTGTGTGGCCTGGGGGGCGGTGATCCCAATGTGACGTGTGGCTAAGAAGTGTAGCATGGTCTCGTGTGTGAGGGAACAGGTTCGGCTACGAGTGTTGAGAGCTGGTTGTGTAGTAGGTTGCAGGCGAGGTAGGGCGGGGATGGGGCGGCGTGTCGGCACCCTTGGAGGTGGCGCCATTTCGTCGTCACTGTCCTCATCATCAGAGATAATGGGGCTGGTGGAGGGCCGAGGCCAGGCAGTGGGGATTTGCGTGTGTGGTTGCACCCTTGGAGGTGGGGCGTGGGCAGAGATTAGTGTGGTTGGTGTTGGTGGTAGAGGCAGTTGCTTTGCGGCGTCACTGAAAAGTTGCTGGAGGCGCTGGAGGTCTTGTAGGTTTTTGGCCCCAACATACTGTACTTTGGCATTGTGCTTAATGACATGAGCAAGATAGGCTGCGGCAGCGATGAGAGCGTCGGTCGGGGACACGGATGGATTGGTGAGGTATTTGTGTTTGAAAAACACAGTGGCGGCAATGCGAGTGCTACGCGTGGTAGGCCACCATGCTTTCCAGCACCTGTAGTGCTCAGTGGACGTGCCAATGACCCATCCTTTGGAGCAGTGTTGAGCGTAGGTCTTGCGTCGATGGGGTTTGTCATGAACAAGGGCCTCCATACCAAGTGGAACAAAGGGTGAAGCATTGTAGTCATGCGGTCCATAGAGGTGAGCATATGCGGAGATCCTGGAGTTGGCATTGGACTGACCCAGGAGGTTGAGTTGTTGTTCCATGTGTGGAATGAGTTGGCACCACAGGTGCAATGGAAATTTGTCGGCTGTGCCGCTGAGGACAGCAACAAAGTGGTCTTTCCATGTTTGGATGGCCTTTTCAGCAACATTACGGCGGTGGTCATCAGGTGGCACCAGTTGGTACGTCATGCCTGAATCGAGGATGGCTTGCTTGTATGCAGCGGAAGCTTCATTGTCAAGGACCTGGCGCTTGGGTGAGAGTCCACATGCTTGCATACGGGAGAGAGCTCTGTTGCGTGCTTGGATGAGTTCACCCTTCGTCCTATTTTTCGTGGGCTCAACCCAAATTGAGTTGCTGTCGGTTTGGTACAGGATCATCTGGTACCTGTGGCCTCTGGACGATACGTGAGGAAACTTACCTGTTTGGTCGGTGTAGACTGTGTCCCGGGTGTCATAGGTCTTGATGTATATGTCGTGGTGAGGAAGAGAGGGGGCAGTGTGAGAGGGTGGGTTTTCCGGAGCTTGCAGAGTTGTCTTGGTGGAGCGCACGCCTTGGCGCTGGCTACGCATGTGTCCCTGCTTCGTTTCTTCAGACTGAGGAAAGTGCTTGTGTACGTTGGCTATGGTTACGAGGGGCCATGTGTCGTAGTTTCCGCGCCGAATTGCTGCCATCCATGTTGTTTTGGTGGGGAAACCTGGTGCGGCGTGGAGGTACTGAATAGTGTGCTCGATACTGGGTAGCTCGTAGACATTGAGGATGGTGTGCTGCTCCCACGTACTAGATGATGCAAGGAGGGTGCAGATTTCTTCTGTGGACGGCACGGCGTACTTTGTGTTGAGTGATTTTGTACCACAGGGAGAGTCCAAGATGAGGGTATCGTTGTTGATAATGCGGGTGATTTGGCGTAAGGGTACCCGCCAAAGCCCAGTGTGTGGACATCTGTAACCCTGGAGGATGGAGGTGGCGTTGATGTGGATTTTGTCAGAGTTGTAGAAGTTGACTTCATCCTTGTCGTACATGGCAGTGTACCCAGCGTAGGCAAACTTGCTGCCGCTGAGTAGAGTCTGTGTGAGATTGGGAACAATGTCAACTTGGTTAGCGGGGACACTGACATTGAGCATGAGTTGGGAGATATGTGTAGCCTGTGCAGTGCCACCTGTGCGCAGGAGGAAAACCTTGGTGGAAGATTTTGTAGTGGAGTGGAAAGGATCATATGGAGTGCTCCTGCTGTCGAAGTGGCACCGGTGTCACTGATTGCAGAGGGTATTGTGCCATCTGAAATGCCCTGCTTGACTTGCTGTTTGGTCATGGGTGTGGGGTGGTGTCGCCGCGTGTATTTGGTAGTGGGACGATACAAGGTGGAGCTGCTGCGGGACATGTGGTGTCGCCAGGCTGTGCTGTTCTTGTCACGGTGGTGCGGCGGGAGATTGAAACGAACTTTTTTTCAGGGCAAGCAAGTGGAGACCAATAGTTTAGTGAACATGGGTTTAGTGAATTAAAATAACTAACGGTCTCCACTGGATCCTATTTCTTGGGTTTGTACCAAGAGGGGCGTTTGTCCTTGTTTTTGTCCAGGGCAAAACACTCGTCATCCTTGTGGTAGACGCTGTCCTTCTTGCATGAGTTGCAGAAATGTTGGGGACGTCTGCCTTCGGAGGGTGGCGTGCCATTGGATCTGTTGCGTTGCTGGCAAGGTGCAGTGGGAGGTGAAAGGAGAGTCAAGAACTTAGCTTGTTGGTCCAGGATAGCTTTCTGTTGGGCTTCAAGTTTGTGGAGGAGCGCGGTGTCCAGAGTGATGGTGGCGGCGTGTTCCGTGACATTCTCCAAAGCCCCCTCCAAGCTGTTGGTGTCTCGAGGAGTGAGTGGTGGTCTGAAGGTGATAAGGTGGAGGTGATGCTGGACGGAACATGTGGTGGATTGTTGGATGTGCCGCTGCCACTGTCAAAAAAACTGCTGGCGCTCTTGAACCCTCCCGACCGAGCTTCACGCTCGGCGTTAAATTTTTCCTTGCTCTTGTAGATGGCAACGAAGTGTGCCTTAGCCGCGTCCCAGGTTTTGTCGGCGGAAGGCTTGATTTCCCAAGCCTACATCTCCTTGTCGTCGAACATTTCGGAGGCGTACATGCTCTCAACGTAATGTTGGATCTTCGTGGCCTCCGCAGCAGGGACACCGATGTCCTGACAGAGCTTTTGTTGCTTGTCGAGTTCACGGGCAAACTTCGTGATATGGTTCGTGAAGTCCCATTGGACGTGGAAGGCTTGGGCGGCTTGTTTTTTCTCGAGGGTCGTGACGATGCACCATTTGGTGCGGAGATGCTGGACGATCGTCTTGATTGTCTGTCCGCTGTAGCTCACGTAGTCGTCTTCGAGCTCCTCGATGTACGTGGGATCGACGGCCTCACGCACAAGTTTGTCGACGATGAGCGCATTGACGGCTTCTTGCTTCCAAAACTCTTGGCACGCGAGGTTGTGCAGGCCCGTGATTGATGCTCGATCGTGAGCGTGGTGGTGTTCGTGAGGCCTGCCGCGACGATCGGAGGCGTTGGGAGGCGGTCGATGGTGATGTCCGGGTTGCCCGTGACCGTGCGATACTCGGCGTTGGTGAGCACGAGTGCAAGATGGCCATGACGTCCGCCCCAGCTCGTTGTTTTGACGGCTGCCGCAATTTTCGCGATTTGTTGCCGGAGATGGTTTACGGTGGAGGTCGTTGGTTGGCCCACGATCTTGTTGAGCGGCAGTGGTGATATGATGGCTTGTACGGCCTCATAGACGGTGGCTTCGTTCGCGGTGGGAGAGGACATGGTGGAGGCTAATTTTGTTTGTTGTTGTGGATGTTTTGCAGGTGTTGCTCAGTGCAAAAATTTAGTAATCACTGCTGAGCATAGCAAACACGTAGATATTGATAATCAGGTGATTACTAAATTATGACTGTTTTATGCTAACCATACCGTATAGTAATCAGGTAGACAGGTAAAATTCTATGTGTAAGTAATGAGGTACACAGGTAAAGTATGTGTACATAGCAATGAGACTCTGATCTGCAATCTCTAAGTGTCTGTGCATCTTGTTCTTGACACATATCTGAAAGGCAGCCCTGCTGTTGACATTCCTTGTGAATTACTTCAAGTTCAGGAGAATAGCCATAATCAGAACAGAAATGTCTGTCAACGAATGCCTCAAGTTCCTTTCTTGAATTTTGGTGGATCACTGGGTCATGATCAAACAAAGAGTCTTTCAATGCATCAAAGCATTCCAACCAAACTAAACAGTGACCATGCAATGATCCTCTTCCTTGTTCTTCACTTCCCCTCACAAAAGCCTTGTATTTGTCATACATTCCTACACCCTTGCTGCAATTCTTGTTGAAGTCCCATCCTAACAGTTCACAAACCACTTGCATTGCAGCTTGATAGTCAAGGGAACAAGCACCTGGACATTTTGTCCTCTTTTTTGCCTCAGCTCAAAATCTGAAATGCAATCAGCTTTGTTACAATCAACTGTAGGAATGACAATGATTTCCTTCCCTTGGTTAGCATACATTTGAACTCTGAAATTATGCTCATCATCTGGCGTAACAGTGAAAAAATTGATGTGAGGACCGAAGTAGTCATTGAGTGCTTACGCCTTCTTCCTAGCCTCCTTGGCAGCTTCAGCTGTGTGCCAGAGAATTTTGCATAATGTTGTCACAGATTTCAAAAAAGATGCCGCTGGAGTGTTGACATCAAGAGGTTCATTGTTCTGGTCCCTTTGATTGAGCTCTTTTACAGCTTTGTGCAAATCACCCACGGACAGCTTTGAAATCCGTTCTCCCAATGCTTGTCATCGATAGTTTGATCTGCATTTTATGAGTCCCGTGGTATAAGATGCATTTCTACACATAAGATGGTAACAATCCAAAATAAAATCTGGTCTCATGAACTGGTTCAATGAAAGTTGCATATAATGCTTCAGAGAGGCTTCATTGGAAACTTCCACCTTTCTCTTTTTCCCCAAATTTGGACATCCCAAACCAAACGGAAATTGGATGGGAGAGGCATCTTACAAATTGATTTCATGACCTCTCAAGTAAGTACCACCATACATGAACATAGTTGGTGCAGTTGACTCTAGCGTAGCCTGAACAAAATCCTCAGTACTATCAAAAACAGAATTGTCTGTGGTTGGATTCTGTGACTCACTTGAAAAGTAATACGTCTTGCCTTGAATATGACATTCTAATTCCAGAGCAACTGGTTTGGAAGTATTATTCTCATATTGTCATCATCTTGCGACATTCATCTGGAGGCACCACATCACTGTATCCCTTATGACCTGATTCCTTGATAAACCATGTTAAAAGATCCGTAAAAAGGTCAGAGTCCAATTCAGCTTGCCTCCTCACAACATTTTTCTGAGCTGGCGTCATTCTTCCACACAATACTACGAACATATGAAAATATTATACTACTTGGTGTACCACCGCGAAATACCTTCTAAGTCTTAACATCACTAAGTGTAGACACATGCTAACGTTTTTGACATTTAAGGTCTACAAAAAAGAGCGACTTTTTACAATAGAAATCAACAATATGACCTAACTTAAACCAGTCACTGCAAATTCGCTCAAAACAAAATGTTGTTAATAGAGTAATGCTGCTGTTTTTGGGGACACCAGTGAGGGACAGCGGGTCAAATGGTGTTAGAAGGCTACTGCAGTGGTTGAAACGAAGCTCTCTAATATGAAATTGTCACAAAAATTGCAATCACTCACCTATTTCCTTCTTTACAAAGCCATTCCCCTGCACACTGACAGGATTGATCATTTGGTGTAGTACTTGTGGACATTGGGAATGGTGAGGAAGGGCATTTGTGATGAGGATGTGGCTACAGGGATAATTATTCATTGAAATATCAAACAGTCATGAAAATCGCAACAACTCACATTTTATAGCCCATTTAAAACCAATACTCTTGTGTGCAGTCAGGACTGAGCTCTGCTGTTGTCTTTCCAAGCATTGGGAACTGGGAAGAGGATGAATTTGAGGAAGTGGTGGTGGTATGGTTACTCATGCATTGAAAATGAAAGGGGCCTAAAAATTGCAGTAACTCACCTATTCCACCTTCTTTAAAAAACCATTCCCCTGTGTGCAGACAGTATTTAGATTTAGGGGCTACTGCTGTCATTGAGAGCATTGCAAATCGGAAGGAGGGTCAGATTGGAGAAGGCGGTGGTGGGAGCACGGTAAATAATGCGTAAAAAAAATGAAAAGTGCGTAAAATTTCAATTGCTTACCAACTTTAGAATGTAAAATGCCACCCCCCCCCCTGCACACTGCTAGCATTGATCATTTTCTTTGGTCATTGGAGCTCGGGAGGAGGGCAAAATTGGAGGAGAGGGCAGCGGCACGATCAACAATTCATTGAAAGAATAAATGGTCAAAAATTGGCAATAGCTACTTAATTTGACCTCTTTAAAAAATTCTCCGATGCGCAGGCAGGATTTGGAGTTTGTTGCTGTCTTTGGAGGGATTGCGAGTGGGAATGCAATGTATTCGGAACATGATTTTTGTGAATGGACAGTGGAGAGGGCGGGGAGTGTCTTGCCAAGGTGCAGAAACGAGGTCGAGGATGGGGGCGGTGGGAGGGGTATTATCCTGGGTAAGGTCAGCACGAACTTACAGAAAACGGCACATGCTACTATTGCCTGCACTGGTGGTTGCTTTTTTGTTGGCGCCGTTGTTGTCGAGCCATGGTTGAAGTGCCTGTGGCCGATCAACAAGATTTCGCCATGGTTGCATTTGTTTTTGTGCGTTTGAGAGTGCTTGATGGTAGCGAGCGTCTGGGAGCGTGACTAATTTTTGTATCTTGGTTTAGTCACGGTGGTATTTTAGGCCCAACCATGTTATTTTGTATTATTGTAGAAAAATTGGGGTAGGATGACTGCCCCAAGGTAGATATACCACAGTTACCCAAGAAGGTACCATAGAGTACCATAAGTTAATGACCCTCATGAAAATGCCTTAGTTGGAAACATCGGTGGCCATTATTTCCTCCCCCATTTTATTATTTTCCATGGGGGATTGTTACAAGCTCTGTGATCATGGGGATTCTCCCGTCCCATAGTAAAAATATGGATCCTGTTGATGGTGCTGGGCTGGCATCGCATGAGCTCGACTGCCATCGCACGAGCTTGACTGCCATCGCACGAGCTTGACTGCCATTGCAGGAGCTCGACTGCCATCGCACGAGCGCAACAACCATCGCACAAGCTCGACTGCCATCGTACAAGCTCGACTGCCATCGCACGAGCTCGACAACCATCGCACGAGCTCGACTGCCATTGAACAAGCTCCACTTCATCGTACAAGCTCGAGTGCCATTGCACAAGCTCGACAACCATCGAACAAGCTCGAGTGCCATCGCACAAGCTCGACAACCATCGCACAAGCTCGACTGCCATTGCACAAGCCCGACATACAAGCTCGGCTGCCATCGTTGACTGCATTGTGCACAAACTACTCAGCCATTGATGGAAATCAAATATGTGAGTACTTTATCACTTTCATCTTTCAGGATAATCTGTTAATACGCAATAGTTGCTGATTCTTTTTTATATTCAATGCGGGAGATTTATTGGGCCTGAAAAATATTTGACACCACTGTTTGCTGTCATAAATTCAACAAGACTTGCCTCAGCTCATGACCTGCCCTTAGCTGGCGTTGACCCTGATCAGGTGCTGTCTGAGCTGAGTAGCAGTCTTGTTTATTCATGAAACGACTCACTCTCATGGAAACTGGGAGAAAAAACTTAGTCCTCTCTGGTAGAAGCCGGGAGACAAAACTTGGCCCTCTCTCGTGGAAGCCGGGAGACAAAACTTGGCCGTACCCAACAATCAGCCAAATTAATTGAGACATGTTCTAAAAATATTGGTGATAATCGGCATTCTGGGAGTAGCAGTTCTCATGATAAAACCAGCGTTGTGTGTAATAGTTTGACAGTGGCAGTAGAGATTGGTGGGATCAAAGATGAGATTCCTCAGACGTGACAGGGTGTTTCGATACTAATAGTAATACCGGGTGTCTTGACTATCACTGTTGGGGAGACTGTTGTAGAGGAATGGATGCCGATAAATGTAAGGTGAGGTTTATCAGTGAGCCATGTGTGACAAGGGGATATTCAAAAAATGTGTATGTGGAAAGGTACTAGCTACGAATATCTATTGAATTCCTTTGTTTAGCAACCATATATATATATATATATATATATATATATATATATATATATATATATATATATATATATATATATATATATATATATATATATATATATATATATATATATATATATATATATATATATATATATTATATATTATATATTATATATTATATATTATATATTATATATTATATATTATATATTATATATTATATATTATATATTATATATATATATTATATATTATATATTATATATTATATATTATATATTATATATTATATATTATATATTATATATTATATATTATATATTATATATATATATTATATATATTATATATTATATATTATATTATATATATATATATATATGTTGGGCCCCAACAAGGCACCAGCCCCGTGCTGGAACTGGGACCACATTTTCGCCCCGTGCTGGAACTGGGATGCCGACAGCCCCATACTGGCACCATGAGTTTAGTGTTGTTGTTAGGTATAGGGTTAGACATGCAGTTCCAGCACGGGGTGCCCAGTTCCGGCACTGGGCGCCCCGTTGTGGCACAGTGCCAGTATGGGGCTGTCGGCGTCCCAGTTCCAGCACGGGGCGAAAATGCGGTCCCAGTTCCAGCACGGGGCTGGTGCCTAATTGGGGCCCAACATATATATATGTTTTGAACACCTTACCAAATTAGTGACATAATCATTATAAACACCCACCAACAACATCCTAATAAAGTTAAAATGATAAAGACTGAAAAACACCCCCATCTAACAACTTATTATGACAAGTCCTCCAGCTATTATCCCCAACCCTGCTCTTGTGCCAAGAATCCTCTCTCTCATCATCGTAAGTAGTACAAGTTACCAGCAGAGGCAACAAGTCTCTCCACACTCCATCCCACACCTTTGTCACAGTCTCTCCATCCCAGTAATCAGAACCTGCAGTCAGAGGCTTCCAAACACTTCTTACCCTTCCAAAATGCTCAACAACCTTCATCACACGTCGCATTCGATAAAGATTCCTTCCCTCCTTGTCAAAGTGGTTAACATCTGAAGGCTTGCACAAACGAAGCGCAGTGATACCCTCAGGAGGTGACCCCATCTGGTACAAATGAATTAATTGAACCAGATTCATCTTCAGGTACTTCCACGAAGCAGGCAACACAGTCAACTTCCCATGGTGAAATCCCACAGTGAGTTTCCTGTGCTTGAGCTGTCTTCTTGTTTCCGCAACCCTTGACTTTTGAGCACTATCCTGCTGGGCAACAGTCAGGCATTCTTCAAATGTAATGACTACCTCCTCATCCACATCACATGTTTCGAAAAAATGGGGTCACCATCTTCATCATTGGGAACCTGTGCGTCGGGACAAGGGGCAACCTCTCGAGGATTATCAAGGCGTGAGATGAGTAAGTCAATTTTTCGGTTAATGTCACGAGACAAGCCATACCCTTCTCCGCCAACTGATCTCAAATCAAGCTCAGAGATAATCTTCTCACACACTTCCCTAACAACCCGGGTATTAGCAGCTACAAGAGCACTCCTCACCAACTCAAATGACTTCAATAACTCATCCATCTCCATTTTGAGATTCTCCACTTGCGTCATGTACAAAACGTCAGTTGGTAGGCCTGTTAACTCTGGAGTGTCTTGAGTCTTGTTCCAAGGGAATTTTGTCACAACAGAACTTGCATAAGGAATTGGTTCAGACCAAAATGGAGAAAGGCGGAGCGCATTGTCTACATGGGTGATTTCATCTAACCATCTTCTGTGAAAAATAAAGCTTGCAACACAGAATTTGAATAGTCGAAATGTTTCAGGACAGCATCTCTCTGGTATCCTACATGCTATCAATTCATCAAGCTCCTTGTGTCTATCCTCTTTCTTGGACTCTTGACAATCACTGAAGTCAAAATAAGGACAGCTCTCAGCACTTCTCTAACCAAGTCGAACTCGGCCACAAACCGAACGTCCAACATACTCATCACCTGCAGCTTCATACCTCATGTACCGATTCATCACCCCAGGCATCTTCCAATTAGCGAATACAAATTGATGCAATGGGTGGCCCGTTGACAACCCCACATGATCCATGGGTGATTGAACCTTTGCGAATTGAATGTGTCCCAAAATACTCAGGCTGTAGACCCAACTTTGCAAATTCTTCATAGCGTTCATCTGAGCGAACAATCTCCTTCAAAACTGTATTCATCCTCTCATACTGAGTAGAACCATCAAAGATTTTGCACTCTCCATTGAGAATCTGGGGATGACACATCAAATACTTTGCAAATGCAAGAACGGGACAAATTGCAGGGTTCTCGGGAACTGTGTAAAGATGCCATGGATGATCAATGTGCTTGGTGCCCTCCTGGTCTCCCTTGCTTGGTCCAAGATAAACAAGCAAAGCATCATCAAAAATTCCAAACAAGTCCATGTGAGAGTTGACAGCATTTTCAGCACGAGACACCATATTCCAGTCAAGCAACAGAAACAAATGAGCAGCAACATGCTCAGGATCTTGACTTCGAGCAAGAATAGACGCAAGTCTGACATAAGCAACAAAGGGCATGGGATCTTTTCCTGCAATAGTGCGGAGACCAAGAGCCTGCCGCTCCCTTGCCCCAGTTCTTTGGGTTCCTTTCATGTAAAGAGCAAGTTGTTTCCATAAATGCCTCACGGCAGGAGTCCCATCCTTCTCAATGCCACACTCAGTGAAAATAAAGGCAAGGGCAGAGCAAGCAGCTGAAAAGGATCCAGCACCCAGTCGGATTGTAACAGAGGATGTCACCACTGTAGTGACTTCTTCATCTCGTTCCGCCAAAGGAGTTTGGCGGCTTCTCTTGACAACAGTTTTCTTGAAAGTCTTCAGGAAGCCAGCAAAGCAATTAAAAGTCAAGTTGTCAAAGTTGATGGGAAAAGTGGAAGGATCTTGTGAGTCTATGCTTTTTATGGCATTGACGACAACTTTCTTGCTGGCATCTCGACGCTTCGATGGTGCGCCCTTCTTAGTCCTCTTCTGGCTATCTTGTAAGTCTGCCTCTCTTAAATCTGCTATCAATGATTGACTCAAGACCCCAGGATAGAGCTCGTCATTTTCCTGGAGGTAGCAAATCAGTCTTATGATCATGGAGAAATAGTTTCCTCTGGTCGTCGGGGCAATCCTTGCTTGGAGAATGGCCTGCGTTTCATTGTCCAGTGCCTCCTCAAGACCATCAAAGAGGCCATCCCTTCGGCAGGAGCCACAGGTGAAGCTGCTGGAGAAGGTCCTTCCATAGCACCCTCCCCAGTCAATTATGCTGCAGCAGGGAGGGGAGGGATGGTAGCAGGGGTGGAAGGGAGGGCAGCCGCTTCTAGAACAGTACGTGTCCGCGGGTTCAGCTGTTGATGAAGGAAAGAATTTGTTGTGGCAACAGGGGCGGCAATTGGAAGCCGGGACAGTAGGCAAAGCAACAACATGAATAGTACCTTCGCCCCGTCCAGGATAATTACCTGATCTACCACCTCTGCCCCTGCTGCCCCTGCCGCCCCTGCCGCCCCTCCCACCACAACTTCCTCCACTGCGATCTCCCCTCCCTCTCATGTGCTCCACCTGAAGCCCCCTGGGATGGCTCCTTCTCCCAACTACCCCAGCAGCAGGAACAGCAGCAAACTCACCAAATGCTGCAGCAAACAAATTTGCATTAGTGGCTGCAACTGGCGCTGCAGTGCCCTCGTCAAAAGATAAACCAATGGCGGCGGCGCGGGCAGCATCACCACGTTGCCGAGCTGCATCAATGTTGGCTTGAGATGGCATGGTGAAGTAGAATCTGTCTGTGAAGATATGTGGATGGAGACGAGGACTTCAATTTGATAGATGATGAAAGAGGTAAGAGAATTTTTGGATTATGATGTGGTGTGATGTAATGTCATGCGATGTGGTGTGATGTGATGATGTGATATTGTGTTTCTATGCAGGCTTCTGCTACACAAGAACTTCAAGTGAAGTTGGGGGTCATTTATGTTTGGAAACCTATACGTTAGGGAATTCATAAAGTATACAAAGGCAGGCACTCTACCCTAATTATTTTTTACAACCACAAAAATATTGCACTAGAAAATTACATGCCAACCTAAAAATATATGAAGATATATTTTCAGAATTAGGTAGGAATCCTACCCCAGTTGAAATTGGGCCACACCAAAAATGCCCTGTATCCTGCCGAATTCTGGACTTTGTTAGCAAAAAAAGTGGTAAAATCAACTCTGGTGACCACCAAAGTGGGATTTTAACTAACCGAATACTGTGGTATTTGGAGGTAGTATCATTAGTCCCACATGGGACTTGGCATGAACTATAGAAAATACCATACCGGTGGTATTTTAACATTAATACATAAGTATCCCCCCCCCCAGTCGAGCTCCTGTACTTATGCAGCGCACCTCCTACATGAGATTGATCAACACTGAACATTGAAAAATGCCCTTTCAAAGATTTTTGACTTCCACCAGTGTAGGCATGAACATATCCAAATGGCCTCACTGGGCTGATTGATGCACAAAGGAGGTCATCCAAATCAATTTTGGCATTAATGCTTTGATTTTTGATGTTGCCATTTTTGTCTTGAAAATTGATGACATCAGGAATATGACCTATTGCAAATCCATTGGCTATTGCATATTTGGGCGGTTTGTCTTGATCCTTATTTCTTGAACATTTTAGGCTCCTGTAGCAAGTCTCACAACATTCGTTCCCTTTCTGATCTACTCGTGCCCTTGGAGAGAGCAACAAATGCTTCAAATCTTTATCATCAACTTGGTACTGTTTCACCAATTCTGGATGCACGGAAACACCATCATAGAATTCTTCATAATTGAGACGGCTAATTTTGATGAGCTCTCCAACAATGTTTTTCTCTCAATGAATTTGACTTCTTCCAATCCAATAATGAGGCAATCAAAATGACACATACATGTGCACGGTGCCTATTTATATCACCATCCACAGCAGTTGACATGCAGATCTTCTCCCTGATCTTCTGAACCATCTTCTCCATCTATGACTCATTCAACTCTCTTCGCAGGAAATTTTGGTGGTGTGGTGTGTTCTCTTGATTGTTTGTAGGAGTCAATGAATTTTCACTCTCAGAACAAGAAAAGGAGCATTCCAGTCCAGATAGAGATGCTTTGTTGTGACAGTTATGTTTCATTCGTTTCTCATGAATTCTGTTTGCATTGGCTTCATAGTGACTCTTCCTTTTATTGGAAATATGAACATTGTTGATTTCATAATGAGCCTTTCCCTTCTCACAGATGGACTCTGCCTTGGAATCATATTGAACCCTTTTCTGTTGACAGATGGCATCTGCCTTAATTTTATATTTGGCACGTTGCATCTCACAAATGGAATTTCGGTGACTCTTGTAGTAAGTGCCAGTTTTTCCAAGTAGTCTCTTCCTTTGATTTTTGTTTCACTGCAAACGAAAAACACCGGTAACCTCCCCGTACACTCGAGTGTACGGGGAGGTTACCGGAGCCCCCGGAATGGTATCTTCCGGTAACCTCCCGGTACACTTCTGTAACCCTCCGGTAAATTAGTGTACGGGAGGGTTACCGGAGTCTACCGGGAGGTTACCGGAAATTTGAGACCAAGAGGAGCTTTTCGATGTTTTTCTACGTACGATAGGAATTGGTACTTTTTTACAGGAAAACAGACTTCTCAGTAAGTCTTAGAATCGATATCAATCTAATTAGTGGCTATAACTGCATTACTTAGTAGCTAAAAATGTTTACCGTGGCATACCGGAAGTGTACGGGAGGGTAACCGGAAGTGTACGGGAGGGTAACCGGAAGGTTACGGGAAGGCTACCGGAGAGTACCGGAGGGTTACTGGAGCATACGGGAGGCCTACCGGAACGTTACAGGAGGGTTACCGGGAGGGCTACCTACTGTTGAACTGCAATAATAGACTATGTGCAATTTATCTCCACTAATATAATTAAACATACTACATTTACATATTTAGGGGGCCCGCCCAACTCATCGCCCACCAAAAGGACACAGGTGCCAAAATTTCAGCCCCAAGCTGCTCCAAGATGAAAAACGATACTGTGGACAATAATATCACCAAGGTAGAAGAAAATTAATTATTCAATTGAAACTAAGCTGAAATGAAAACAATTGAAATATAGTATGACTTCGATAACTCACCATAAAAAATTACATGCCTCTGCCAAACGTTGTTGGCAACACGGCGGTGCAAGGCGAAATGCCAAACTCAGTCTGTGGACTGAGTTTCGGCTGTTCCCTTGCCTGGCCTGATATAAAATAATTGAAAATTAGATGTAGTCAAGCTAAGGTGTAAAAATAATTGTATTCAATGCAACTCACCACCAAAATATACCCGCCCCTGCCAAATATTGTTGGCAACACGGCGGTGCAAAGCGAAAACCCAAACTCAGTCTGTGGACTGAGTTTTGGGGATTTCAGAACTGGGCCTGTAACTATTTAATTGAAAAAAAATAAAATGTGTTGAGTATAATATGGTGAAAAAGTTGAGTTCATCAAAACTCACCATCAAACTATACCAGCCGCTGCCAATTGGTGTTGGCAACACGGCGGGCCAAGGCGGAATGCCAAACTCAGTCTGTGGACTGAGTTTCCGCCATTTCGCCCGTAGACCTGTAACTATCTAATTGAAAAAAAATTGACGTGTGGTGAGTAAAATATTGTAGAACATGAAGAGTTTTAAATATCTTACCTTCAAACTATACCAGCCGCTGCCAATTGGTGTTGGCAACACGGCGGGCCAAGGCGGAATGCCTAACTCAGTCTGTGGACTGAGTTTCGGCCATTTCGCCCGTAGACCTGTAACTATCTAATTGGAAAAAAATGGACATGTGGTGAGTATAATATTGTAGAACATGAAGAGTTTTAAATATCTTACCTTCAAACTATACCAGCCGCTGCCAATTGGTGTTGGCAACACGGCGGGCCAAGGCGAATGCCTAACTCAGTCTGTGGACTGAGTTTCGGCCATTTCGCCCATAGACCGGTTACTATCTAATTGAAAAAAATGGACGTGTGGTGAGTAAAATATGGTGAAAAAAGTTGAGTTCATCGAAACTCACCATCAAACTATACCAGCCGCTGCCAATTGGTGTTGGCAACACGGCGGGCCAAGGCGGAATGCCAAACTCAGTCTGTGGACTGAGTTTTGGCAATTTCGCCCATAGACCTGTAACTATTTAATTGAAAAAATAATGGACGTGTGGTGAGTAAAATAGGGTGAAAAAAGTTGAGTTCATCAAAACTCACCATCAAACTATACCCGCCGCTGCCAATTGATGTTGGCAACACGGCGGGCCAAGGCGAATGCCAAACTCAGTCTGTGGACTGAGTTTTGGCGATTTTGCCCATAGACCTGTAACTATTTAATTGAAAAAAAATTGACGTGTGGTGAGTAAAATATTGTAGAACATGAGGAGTTTCAAACATCTTACCTTCAAACTATACCAGCCGCTGCCAATTGTTGTTGGCAACACGGCGGTCCAAGGCGGGAGGGATAACTCAGTCTGTGGACTGAGTTTCGGCCATTTCCCCCATAGACCTGTAACTATTTAATTGGAAAAAAAATGGACGTGTGGTGAGTAAATTAGGGTGAAAAACAACGAGTTCATGAAAACTCACCACCAAAGTATACCCGACGCTGCCAATTGTTGTTGGCAACACGGCGGTCCAAGGCGGGAGGGATAACTCAATCTGTGGACTGAGTTTCGCCGCTCCCATGATGGGCCGGTGGGGTATCAGTGATGTAATTAATTGAAAAAGTAATACTATGTGTGATGTGAAAGCAGTGAGAGGGCACACTACTATGGTACAATATGGTACCATACACCATATTGTCCAATGTGCATAGGTAGTTGCTTCTGGGTCAATCACCGTTGTAGGTAGTCTGGTTACGTACTACAATAACCTCACTTATCATGCACGAATAGCCATGCAAAAATCAGGCAAAGTCAAATAGGAATAAGTAACAACCACATAGACACACCACACCAAATTTCAGCCCCACTTATGTTCCATTTTTTGGCGCGGTCACAGAGTCATGTGAATGAATACAAAAGAATAAGTAAGAAATACGTAGACACACTGCACGAACTTTCAGCCCCACTTATTATTCTTGTGTGTTCTCATTTTAGTCCCAGTCACTTCTGATACTACCATATTTTGAAAATACGAATTTAGGCCCTATACGCACTCACAAAATAAAATCATAAACCAAGCCTAGAATTGAAACCAAAACTAGGCCCAACATCTTATCTTTGATTAAAAGACTCGTGATTCAGTTAGTTTCAGTCATGAACTTCCGGCACGCCACCCGTACACTCTGACGGTTTTTTTGTGTCAAAACTTAGCGTGATAAACGAAAATGCGGCCTAAGTAATGTAAAAAAAATCCGGTAACCCTCCCGTACACTCTTGAAATTCTGGTAACCTCCCCGTACACTCTGACGTTTTGCGAGTGTACGGGGAGGTTACCGGTGTTTTTCGTTTGCAGTGTTGTATCTCTCATTTCTTCTTTTCTTATCATTTTTCATTTTCATCATCTTAGCTTCCATGCTAAGCTGTTTTGCTTGTTCATAGAATGAGTCTTTTACACCTATACAAAACATATACAAGATAAGCTAGCAAACATAGTTTAAGAGGCAATGATGTAAGATGAGCTCACATTCAGTATGAGCCATGGAAGATGCCATTGAACTGTTACAATGTGACCTGTCAAATGTATGTTAACAAGAATGGACTATTTCCTAATTTCAAGTCAGAAGACATCAAGTTTGAGGATTTATGAAGCTTCAAACATTCTCAGATGCTCATGTTGAAACCATTTATGGGCTAATATAACCTGTGCTTCTACAATTAAAACCATTTTTGAGTGTGTGTTAAGGTTGAAACATTTTTGGTGATACGTGCGTTAACATTAAAAACAAAATAATATTAGGCAAAGCATTTGGGTGTGTGTTAACATTGAAATTTTTTGGTGATACATGTTAAAACATTGAAAATGTTATCTTACGCATTGCGTTTAAGATGTGCATACAATTAGACATAATTTTACACAATGCCTTAACGTTGAAAACATTTTTGGTGATATGCATTGTGTGCGCCTCTGGCGTGCATATAATTAAACATAATATTACGCAAAGCGTTAATGTTGAAAACATTTTTGGTGATATGTGAATGGGGGGTTTGACGATGGGTTTACGTTGTGCATTTAACATGCACAAAGAAACATAATATTACAGGATGCATTAACATTGAAAACATTTTTGGTGATACGTGCATTAGGATGTTTTGCGATGGTTTACGTTGTGCGTTTAACAGCACAATTAAACATAATATTACGTGATGTGTTAACGTTGAACACATTTTTGGTGATACGTGCATTAGGATGTTTGGCGATGGGTTTACGTTGTGCGTTTAACATGCTGTGCGCGTGTGGTGCAATATTACGTGATGCGTTAACGTTGAAAACATTTTTGGTGATACATCGTTAGGATGTTTGGCAATGCATTTACGTTGTGCGTTTAAGATGCATTTACAGTGTTTGTGTGGTGCATAATGACAATGACTTTAGATATTCTTATAAAGGTAAGCACAGATCAACAGTGATGGAATACCCATGTATATTGAACGTAAAACTATGTTTTTACAGGTGATTGCAGCAAGTCATGTATAGATTTACCTAAAATATTCAATAGTGAAAAACGTCTCCTGAAGGAGAAGAAGAACACATCTCAAATAATTATAAACTAAGATTTTTTCAAGAAAACATCTTGATAAAGTGAATTCAAACAATTTTAAAGGTAGACAGGGGTATAGGGAAAATTGTTATTCCTGTTTTCACAAAGTACTGCTTTAGTCACTATAAGAGTCCGAAAAATCACATTTAAAACTTGTTAAATTCCTACATTTGGGTTATAATTGACAGGAAATAGTGGATCCCCATGTTCAATTGAAAGTTGAATGATTGAGGCACAAGCACAGAAGACATACCCATGCTATGTGAGGTCATGACGGAATCGTTCTGACAAAATGGAAAAGTTTTTGAGACGCTCATTGGCAGTCTCATGACGCCGCCGTACAATTGCCCTCATCCTCTCCTGCTCTTGAGGATGAGCCATCACATCACATGTGCATTTGATGGAATGCGGAGATTCTCCAACATACCCAACATCTGCCTCTCAGCGCTCTCCAGGAGGAAGCCACTTTTGCAGTGTATCCAGTAGATTGTAATGTCCGGCCAAAATCCACAAGGGAAAGGACCATCGATCCAAGCAATGAACCTAGACTGAATTGCAACTCCCACTTCATACCTGACACCAGACTTTTGTTGACTTTGTGAGATGGGAACATCTTCCCATTTCTGCTGGCGAATGCAACAATCTTTCCCATCAACACTAAGAAGAGTGTCATTAGTGGTATCCCTCCTCCTTTCATCAAAGAAAATATAAAAAATGGTAATTTATATTGATGGTCAGATTTGGTCGATTTCCTGAAAATGGTCAGAGACAAATAAATGTCTTATATAATATATTTTATCAAAGTTAATGGCAACAAATATCAGAAAGCTACTGTTTTGAAGCACATACTACAAAGGCAATAGCATACATTTTTATTCATGTCTAAATATAAAGTAATGGGTTATGTAAATTCTGGTCACTAGGAGTGAGCAATAATGAAGATAAGAAAGCACAAATTTTTAAACGAATTCATTTGTTGATATTTTTGGAATGCAAGGGGCATCTATGACATTATTATGGATATAACATGATTTTTCAGGACTTACGGGAAATTTGCATGAAAATCAAGAACAATCTAAAATTCTCTAGTATCGTATGATATTTTATTGCAAAAAGAGAATTAGAGCGGCACTGATTGAAATCAATTTGCGGGGCTGTATTAATTTTGTACATACCTTAAAGAGGCATGTGCAGTTGTGTTATGGGAATTATCTCAGAATAATTGCTCTCATTCTTTGTGCAATCCACTTCTCAAATAATTCATGGTAAAGAAAGGTAAAACGTACCTAAAAGAGTACCATTTACTGAAACTGAGCGTACATTTGAAAGTACAAAGTTTCTCCAAAAGTACCAACATGTACTTTCGGAGGAACTTTGTACCCAACTTTGATTTCTCGTAGAAAATATAATGATTCTTAAATAGACATGTACTTTCGAAGGTACTTTGTACTTTGTACCATAAAAGTACAAAGTACCTCCGAAAGTACCTCTGAAAGTTCTTCCGAGAGTAACAGAAGTGTTTGAACCTGTTATGGCTTAATTATTTAGAATTTCTAGATCATATTATATCTAACAATGAATACAAATAATTAAGTAAAAAATGCAACTGTGCGTGGTGTCTGTCATGGATTTGATTGAGAACTGTCACATGATATCATCTTGTGCATGCACTCCGCAACATACATCATTATACACCGTAATATCTTTACGGTACCTTTGCATGAGGACATGATGTGACATCCATTAATATGCCTATTTTCCATAAGTCCTTTCAAATGTACACTCAGTTTCAAAGTGCGCACACTGCTTGTAAGTTGTCAATTTTAAGGAATGATGATGAAATCAATAGAAAATATGTGATGTGTTTGACAGGGTGTCCAAAGAAACAGGAGACTTGTAAGTTGTCAATATTTGGAAAACATGGAGAGTCCAAAGAAACGCGTCAGCACTTTTTGGAATACCAAGGGACATTGGTGACGTTGTTATGGATATATGATTATTTTGTGACTTTGTTATGGATATGACATGAATGACATGCACCACATTTAAGTTGTCGATATTTTTGGATAATGCTATTGACAAGTTTGTGACTTTGTTATATGAATATAACAGCACCCCATATGGCCAAGTTTGTGACGTTCTTATGGATATAACAAGATTGTGTTGTTGATTTCTAAAGAAACTTACCAGTTGTAAGTAGTTGATATTTGTGAGATTGTTATGGATACAACAATATTTGGTTTTGTGATTTTCCAACACAGGTGGAGCTGCGGTTGCAACATTGTTTGAAGGATTCCAAAGAGATGATCTGTGGTAAGTATGGAGCAGTCATCCTATGAATTTGTTTAGCATCAAGCTGGAACTGTTGATGTTTCCTGGATATGTTCGTCATATTGTTATGTATATAACTAGTACAGAAGAAGGTATATCATTGGCATTTTGGTGTGAGGTTGTGATAAAAATTGATGTGTATATGTTGGCCCCCATATCGAAAACCGCCCATTATAGATAATGGACGACCCCGCATCGATAATGGGACGCGCGGTCCCAGTATTGATGACAGGGCCCGTAAAAAAAGGGCACTTTCAATATGGGATGTTCTTTTTATTTTATTGGAGGGTAACTCCCTTCGAGTTGTCTTCAAGTCAAAATAAAGGCCCTTTGAGTTTGTCCTAGTAAACGAAGTGCTAAAATGACCGTTTTCAATAAGTTGTTTCGTGAGGTCATATGTCTCACGAATCATTTGGATGAATTAATGTGGCCCCGATAAGGCGTTTTGCGTTTTAAATTAGACCCCCACTAAAAGTCGACCATATTAGATCACACATCGTACCGGGCTGTAGTACAAAAATTTTCAATATGGGAACATTATCAAAATGGGCTACGCTAAAAAATTCCCAGTATAGATACTGGGCATCCACAATCAGAATTGGCATCCCGATATTGAAAGAAGGGGCAGTTAACGGGCCCCTTCATCAATACTGGGACCGCGTGTCCCATTAACGATGCGGGGTCGTCCGTTATCTATAATGGGCGGTTTTCGATATGGGGTCCAACATATATAACATCTGTCTTTTGTCAATTTGCAATGTTGAGTAGTTAAGAAATCCTTCCATCATGGTTGTGTTCCGTGTATGAGACCCAAATGTTGATGTATTCAGGTTTTTTTCATGATGCAGCACTCTGCAGTGGTTTTTTTGCCCCCAAATATTGAAATTGTGTTGAGCATAAATATATCTAGTAAAATGGCTTTTCTCCTAAAGGGATAGTATTTTGGTATCAATATATAACTTAAAATCTGATAGATTCACCAACCATTTTCAGGAAGCCGACCAATCCCGACCAAAAATATCTCAATTCTATTTCTTGGATGACAAGTCCAAAAAATGTTATAAGATAAATATCTCTATGAACTGAAAGTAAGTGCCTGTTACATGAAAAAATTATTGGGACCCACTCCCAGCTACTGCATAGCCACGAATTGTACTGTAGAGCAAATAGTTTTTTCATGGCAGTGTTAGACATTTCATTTGTGGTGAGTTTTGATGTAAATTGATACAACTCATGAACTCGATGGAGTTACGCTGAGCAATACATATTGTCGTGATGGAGATGAATAAGGCTTCACTTTGTAGTTAAAAGCGTAAAAATGACATTTGTTGTAACGGTCTGAGTCTTGTCCTTATGATACGCAGACCTTGTCATCCAAGAAATATTTTAACGCCAATCGGAACACTAGTCCAGATCTGGACTAGCAATAATCTTTAGTCCAGATCTGGACTAAAGATTCAGATTTTTGCAAAATCGCATAGAAGGAGGCCTCTCTGGACTCTGCTGAGTAGCTAGATCGATTCCTCGCAAAAAATTACCCCAGAAGACATATCACGACCCACCATGTCTTTCCTAGGTAGTAGCCGCCACCGAGCCGCCGAAAATTACTTCACGTACCATGGTTTTGCCCATGATATTGGAATTTTTTGCCATGATGCGTGATCCGATCAAAACATGACTCAAATTGAGACGGGGGAAAACGAGAAAGGAATTCGAGAGTTCTCGGAAAGATGTACGATTCGGCACGATAAAATCGAGATAAAGTGAATTGTTAGTCCACTTCCAAACGGACTAGAAACAGTTTCTAGTCCAGAAGTGGACTAGAAATCGAGATAAAAAAATTCTGTTCTGATTGGCGTTAAGTATGACAGTAAAGAATGAGCAGATGATATTCATTTGGAGAATAAAAACGAGGATATAAGTTCTTATCGGGATCTATGAATTCTTCTGTACCCACAGGAGGAACTCTTCGGTGAGAGGTTGGTTTATCTATGTTCCTTGAATCATCATTAGTAGCATTTGTGTAACCATCAGGTAAATACCCCTCTTTGTTATGGCAGGATCTTCTCTCCTCTCGATTCCTTTTCTCTTCCTATGCTTTTATACATGACTCACCTGATTCTCCATTCAAGGGGGCGAGTGACACAGGCCAATTATCTACTCTACAGTAGTATTCTAAGGGTACCTTAAAGATACCCTTAATTTCTCAGGAGATGCTAGACATCCCCAATGATTCAAAGTCTTGCTAATAAGCAAGAATTGCTTCACTACCCAAAAATGCCATTTGGGACAAAATGCTCTAAGTCATTACCAAATGACATTAGAGACATACCAGATGTGTGTAGAACCTACACAAAACATCTCACTGTGCCATTAGCACAAAACATACCAATTCTACGTGGATCTCTACGTGGTCTCGTTTTGCCAAAATGAAGCATGTTTGCTTCATCATGGTGTATTGATACTTCACAATTGTAACTAAATTAACTCACAAAATCACAAAGCTGAAAGGCATACTACAAGATTTTTTAAATACTTTTCAGCTTAGGTCACTATTGATCGATAACCTACTCGAGCAAATTTTTTCTGGATTGTCTGTCCAGCACTGCACTGTCCTTTTACCGTCCGTCGTCATCGTACCGACTCACATCAGTCCTACATCGTCACGTCTGTCTTCCATAAATCGAGCATTCAACATCCACGTGTTCGCTAGTAGAGCCATTGTCTGTCGAGCGCTGGTAAGTAGTTGCGCCACATCAGTGCCATGTCAGCGCCATGATATCCCGCCGCCAAGATTCGTGAGAAGCATGTCTCGTTTGAGTGCGCCCCACCACGAAGCTCCTACAAGACCCTTTTCTTAGGTACAAGCCTCGGAGCAGCCCTCTCAAGAATGTCTTCTGAGAAGATCGCGCCCATTGGGCTTAAACACCAAGAATGCGAGCGCGGAAGGGGTGATGAGAAAGCACCCATCCGGTATGTGCCCGACCAGGACCCAGTTCAAGAAGCCTTGGACCTTAAGCCCGAGTCCCTCAAGTGCACCCTCGCAAATGGGTCAGAAACTCGAGTCACAGTTTGGTCCGGACACTGTTCCAACGAGCAGTTTGTCCTGCACATGACTAAGGCGTACAGTACCGCCAAGAAAATGGGGTTGATTCCTGCCTGCGACGAGGCCAAAAAGGCTTATGACTCAAGGACAGGAGAACGGAAGGTTGTTCTACTTGAACTTGCCAATGCCCCCCTCAGTAAGACGCTGAGAAAGATAGAAAGACTGCAGAGTCACTCTCCCTAAAGGCCGACATGCTCGCCTTGAAAACCAAAATGACCGACTCGTCCCTCGCAGTTTTCCAACTCTATGCCAACCTTCTCACTGAGGAGGCACGTCAGCCCTGGGACTTAATTGTCAAGGAGCAGACGAGTCAACGCCCTTTCACGACATCTTTGGAATCGAAACATAGAAGTCACTGGGCAAAACGTCCGAGTCATTTCGGAGGTGTCAGTTACTCCATGTCCAGTCGTGTTTCACACATGACCCAGGCAAGAATTTGAGATTCTATATCTCCAATTGCCTCAAGAAGCCCAACAAGGTTCGTATTTGTCAGTTTGTTCAACATGTGACACAGTTGAATAACTATGTTGAAGACCTACCGTGCTTGTACTACAGCCCTTTTCTTCATGGATTCGGAACTCACATGTCACATATTGCATATGTGCCCGTTGAAGTGGCAGGATCAGTACGACTTGCTCAAACAGTGCAATCCCGAAGGGTTTAAGCCTCTATTGCTCGTTCTTGAGCGTATAGAGGTGGCGCACCCAGTGGATGAGAAGCAGTCAACTGCAAAGCCTGCAAAGGCCCAAGCAGCAGACCAGCCCTCCAGGAAGTTCTTGTCAAGTGGGCGCATTCCCAGGAAGCCCAGCAAGCAAGCGCGTACGGAGTATACTCGCGTTGAGAAAAACTGCGAGCTATGCAAAAAGCATGGGGGCGCACACTCCACGCACAACACTGCCGAGTGTTGCAGGTACAACAAGGACAGAACTCCTACGCGGGGTACTTTCGGGCAAGCTGCATGAAAGTCTCGCAAAGAGACCCACCCTACAAACTCCTACGTGCAAGTTTTAGACCGGATGGAGAAACTTGAGAAGTCTCTCAAGAAAGCCAACAAAAAAGGCAAGAAACATCGCCGTCGCAATGAAAGTGACAGCAATTCCGACTCCTCCTGACGTGTTGGGTTGGGTAGTACTGGGGACATCAATATTCTTAGTTAGAAAATTAAAACAAGCCATGAGTAAGCAAATTATGCTACCCCTGGTCCGATAAAAATTACCAGTACACAAAATTTAGAATTAAATCAAAAAATCAAATTACGGATTATTCGAGTCCCTTGTTGGACATAACTTTTGAAAAATCTCAAAGACCCTTCTAACATATCCACTAACTACCAAGTGGAGCCCGACTCAGATTGGGATGCTCTACCCAAATCACAGCCAACCCTACACGAGGTACTTTCGGGCAAGCTGCACGAAAGTCCCGCAAAGACAGTCGCCCCAAGAAGTCCTACGCCCAGGTCTTGGCTCGCATGGAGAAACTTGAGAAGTCTCTCAAGAAAGCCAACAAAAAAGGCAAGAAACGTCGCCATTGCGAAGAAAGTGAGAGCGATTCCGACTCATCCTGAAGTGTTGGGTCGGGTAGTACCGGGGAAAATGAAAATAGTTGTAAGAAAATTAAAACAAGCCATGAGTTAGCTAAATACACTACCCCTGGTCCGATAAAAACTACCAGTAACCAAAAATTAGAATTAAATGACAAAATTTTCATTCCGGATTATTCGAGTCCCTCAGTGGACGTAACTTTGAAAAATCTCAAAGACACCTCGAACTTGTCCACTAACTTTGATGTAGATCCCAACTCAGTGAGGGACACCCTACATAAATCAAAGTCAATTGAGCCATCTAACCCACAAAAATCAGTGGATTCAGTGACGGCAGTTTTAGCTGTGCAAAAGTTAGCGACCGGAAGTCAGTCCTCAAAAAAACTCAAACACTTGTCCAGGAGTCACAAAAACAACTTCTTGAGAGTACTATTAGACACTGGTTCTGATGGTGACCTCATGCTCCATGAAAAAGGAGCCACCAAGCATTTTCCCTACTTGGCTAGGCAGGTGTCAAAGTTTTGGCACACGTCGAATGGGTGCTTCCAAACCAAACGAAGAGACAAAGCCCCACTTAAAGTCATAGACTACTCCAACAGCAAGGAATACACAGTAAACCTGATGTTGTCTATTATGATGGTAAAAAGATGGCCAAGCCAGCGTTTGACCTCATCTTAGATGTAAAAACACTAAGAGAGCTTGGAATTGTTCTGGACTTTCGAACAAAGGATATTACCATTGATGAGATCATCTTGCCGATGAGAGACATCAACAGTCTGTCAACTAGCTCTAAGATTGAAAAAGCTTGGTCAGTTAACCACAGCATGATTCATGAACCACGTAGTACTGAGGAAGCCACTCAGCGTGCAGTTCACATCTTAGATGCAAAATATGAAAAAGCAGACCTCCAATCAGTTGTTGACAACAATTGTCCTCACCTTAGTCTACAAGATCAAAATAAGTTGTTGGAGCTCCTCCGTAAATACGAGGACCTCTTTGATGGTACACTAGGTGATTGGAATACTGAGCCTGTCTCCTTCGAACTGAAGGAAGGTGCAAAACCGTACCATGGCAGAGCCTACCCAGTGCCACATTCAGTAAAAGAGACTCTCATGAAAGAGCTCAAAAGACTATGTGACCTAGGGGTACTACAGTGGCAGCCCGCATCTGAATGGGCTTCACCATCATTCATAGTACCAAAAAAAGATCAGACTGTACATTTCCTAAGTGATTTTAGAGAAGTAAACAAAAGGATAGTTAGAAAACCATTCCCGTTACCTAAAATTAGTACAGTCATGCAAGAGTTAGAAGGTTTCACTTTTGCCACAGCCCTTGATTTAAACATGGGCTACTACACCATTAGGTTGGATCCAGATGCATCCAAGATCTGCACCATTATATTTCCATGGGGTAAGTACTCTTACCTCAGGTTACCAATGGGAATTGCTGGTTCTCGGACATATTTCAATCGAAAATGACGGAACTAATGGCCACCCTTGAGTTCGTAAGAGCTTACATTGATGATCTACTATGTATCACCAAGGGAACCCTGGAAGACCACCTGGCTAAATTGGAATTGGTCCTCTCCAGACTGCAAGATGAGAACCTAAAAGTAAATGCTCGCAAATCAAACTTCTGTGCCATTGAAACAGAATATCTTGGGTACATCCTCTCACGAGAGGGAATAAAACCACAACCCAAGAAGGTACAGTCGATACTTGCACTGACACCACCCAAAAATGTCAAAGACCTCCGTAGATTTCTTGGCATGGTCCAATACTATCGAGATCTTTGGGCACGGCGCAGCGAAATGCTTGCCCCACTCACAAGCCTCGTAGGCGAGTGTGGTCATACCAAACAATCCAAACTTCTCAAGGTTAAAAAGAAACCCTGGAAATGGACTGAGGAACATCAAAAGCATTCGATGACGTAAAGGCCACTATCGCCAAAGATGTGTCCTTGGCCTACCCTGATTACTCAAAAGGGTTTGAGATCTATACTGATGGATCCAAGAGACAACTTGGAGCCGTCATTACTCAGAACAACCGGCCAATTGCATTTTTCAGCAGAAAACTCTCTGTCTGTCAGCAAAAATACAGCGTAACCGAAATTGAACTTCTAGCCATTGTTGAAACACTCAAAGAATTCAAAGGAATGCTGTGGGGCCAGCCTATTGTAGTCTACACAGACCACAAGAACCTCATGCAAGATGCACTCGGTTTAACCTGTGACAGGGTTTACCGTTGGCGTTTATTACTAGAGGAATATGGTCCTGAAATCGTGTACATCAAAGGAATCCACAACACAGTTGCGGATGCGATTTCACGCCTTGACTTTGGTCCAACAAAGGACGTCAAGGAAAACTGGATGACCTTCACCAAATGCTGGTGTTATTACACTATGCAATCAGAAGAGGACCCATCCCCAGCACAACACTCAGACCTCATGAACTTTGTGTTTGCTAACCGCAGCGAAGAGAATGCGATCTATCCCCTGACAGTTCGGAGATTGCCGCAGCTCAACAAACGGATAAAATGCTGGACAAACTCAGCCTGCTGGAGGCATACAAACCTCAGCTGGTAGAAAATGTTCAAGTACTGTGCAAAGATGGCAAACTTGTCATCCCACAGGAACTCCAGCAGCGAGCAGTACAGTGGTACCATCACTACCTGCAGCATCCAGGGACAACCCCTCTCGAAGAAACTCTTCGCTGCGATGTATTGGAAAGGTTTGAGACACTCTGTCCGCACCTTTGTCAAAAATTGTCATAAATGCCAAGTCAACAAACAACGCCAACATAAGTACGGTAAATTGCCTACAAAATTGGTTGTATCAAACCCCTGGGAGGTACTATGTGTGGACCTAATCGGACCATACACTCTCAAGGGCAAAGACGGCACTGAAATTGACTTTATGTGTGTCACAATGATAGATCCAGCTACCAGTTGGTTTGAAATTGTGGAACTACCGGTAGCTGAATTCAATTCTGTTACTCCCAAGGGTCAAAAGGGCCTCAAGGGTACTAACACACATAATAAACCTAAAGAAGCATACTTTGATAAATCATCAGCACAAGTTGGCTCTTTAGTAAACAAGATCTGGTTTAGCCATTACACACGTTGTCAAGTAATCATTTGCGACAATGGAAGCGAGTTCAAGCTCGATTCATATGGTATCAAGCTTAAGCCAACCAGCATCAAGAACCCCCAAGCAAACGCAATACTAGAACGGATGCATCAAGTAATCATGACAATGCTCCGTGCCGCTGAATTAGACATGGCCAATACAGTGGCTCCTAGTGACATAGCAGACTTCCTCACAGATGCTGCATGGGCCGTTCGCTCCACATACCACACGGTACTCAAAGCCTCTCCAGGTGCAGCAATATTTGGCAGGGACATGCTGTTTGACATTCCCTTCCTAGCTGACTGGAACAAAATAGGAGACCATAGGCAACGCCAAACCGATCGCAACACCGAACGTGAAAACAAGTCTCGCGTCGATTGGGATTATAAAATTGGTGATAGAGTACTTCTTCGCAAAGAAGGTATCCTCCGCAAATCAGAAAGCAAATACCATAAAGATCCTTGGACTATATCGACAGTCCATACAAATGGTACTATCAGGGTTCACCGCGGAACAAAATCAGAAAGATTAAACATTAGGAGAGTAACACCATACTTTGACACTACAGACACTTAAAATAAAGAACATGTCAGTGAATCACTCTTACTCCTCTCTCCACTAACACTTACGCTTGAAATAATGCTTCGTAGTCACTACTCAGCCAGGAAAGTCTTGTATCACCAGTATAACTCGGTACACAAAACAAGTGTCTTCCACTCACACAAAAACGGCCTCCCCATTTTTCCTTTCCACAGGAAAGGTTTTTTTCACACACCTCACCTGACCCTCCATTCGTGGGGGCGAGTGACATAGGCCAAGAATCTGGAGATTCCAGGTGGAACTCCATAAGTCTCCTTCGCATTGTTTGACACAGAGGAAGGACTCAACTGTCATAAGATATGAGTTTCTCAGAAATCATATCCAAACAGGATTGCTCTTCTCAAGAAACCACCATACACATTGTAGGTGTTTCTTCAGTTGAATATACAATAAAGGTTTTCCTTCTCAGGAACCTTCCCATGGGACAGTTCCTTTGGGCAGTTGAATATGAGCCAGTCATGGAACTGCCACAAATCACTGCCAATCTCTCCCATAATCATTTGTGTTTTTTTATGCATGAGATAACTAGTATCTCATTCATCAGTTGTACAGTAGTGTTAAGCTCATAAAAACAAAGTCAGCAAAGTCTACAACAAGATTTTTTAAATACTTTCTGGCTTAGGACAGAGTCAAGCCTTCCAGAATTTTCCAAAAAATTGCACAAACTGAAGATTGCCGATGATGGAATGTGGTTGACATATTTCCCTTGTCCCTGACATGTCGTGATCCTGTTTGACCTATTCGGTGTACACTGTTCTCCATGTTCGGCACAACCAGAAACAATCTTTGTAGTCCTGTCCCACTATTTTTGTACCTCCATTTCATCAGTGCCGAGTTTGGTGGTAAATATTTCTCTGTTTTGAGCGAGGCAAGTTTGAATTGAAATGAACAACCAGTCTCCAAAGCGCCATTCACGTATGCACGAGATGTCTTGTTCTTGCCGTTTCTGTTGCACATAATGGTCTTTTCTCAATGCAAATTGTAAATCCATGATACTTGGCAAGGACCTCCATGGCCTTGATGATGAGGTCCCAACTAACCCATACTTCTTCTGTCTGAAATAACTCTCTTGAGATGTCACTGAAATTGGCAATGTTGGGATCGTAATGTGGAGAAGCCTTGTCACAATTCTTAACAAATCATTCTGAATCGAACTCCACCACAACGGGACCTGTCTGCTGCTTTTTTTCATTACCATATGAGTACTCATCATTGATCAATTTGAGTGAAGCTGCAAACTGGCGGGGCGCAGATAAATGGGTTGGAGATATGTTATTGCGAGAGATTTGACTATCCAACTTGTCCATCATGCCGTAAAGGATGTCGTTTTGCATCTCTATTGTTGATATCGTAGGATCGGACATGGTTGGCTGTCATTCCTATATTAACAAGCTAAAATTTACTAGATAACCAATTATGGTCTGCCTGAGGACAGGTGCGCCAAATTTTTAAATTGAGGTAAGAGATGAAGTTTCTCGACGGAATCTCCACTTTGGAAGATTCTTTAGGTTAAGACTTAAAGTCGGTCCATTGCACCCAATTTGTGGCGCCAAAACAGTCTCGCGGAAAATCCCGCGGCGTTCAGCCCCCCAGAATCAGACCATCTGCCAATGGCTCAAAGTCTTGCTAATAAGCAAGAATTGCTTCACTACCCAAAAATGCCATTTGGGACAAAATGCTCTAAGTCATTACCTAATGACATGAGAGACATATCAGATGTGTGTAGAACCTACACAAAACATCTCACTGTGTCATTAGCACAAAACATACCAATTCTACGTGGATCTCTACGTGGTCTCGTTTTGCCAAAATGAAGCATGTTTGCTTCATCATGGTGTATTGATACTTCACAATTGTAACTAAATTAACTCACAAAATCACAAAGCTGAAAGGCATACTACAAGATTTTTTAAATACTTTTCAGCTTAGGTCACACCATAGGCCCAGGTAATTACAATATCACCGACACATGTCTTTGTATGTAAAATTTACTGCAGAAATTATTGTGCCGATATGCAAACATACTATTGTACCTATTTTGGCACACATAGTACAGAATGCATTAATATTAGTCTACAGTACATACCACAGCATAACTAGACAGATCTCTATGTCCTTAGGGGAAATTTGCATGAAAATGAAGAACAATCAAATTCTCTAGTATTGTATGATGTTATAACAAAAAAAGAGAATTAGAGTGGCACTGATTGTAATCAATTTGCTGGGCTGTATAAATTTTGTACATACCGTAAAGAGGCATGTGCAGTTGCTTTATGGGATTTATCTCATATTAATTGCTATCGTTCTTTGTGCGATCCACTTCTCAAATAATTCATGGTAAAGAAAGGTAAAATACACCTAAAAGAGTATCATGTACTGAAACTGAGCGTACATTTGAAAGTACAAAGTTTCTCCGAAAGTACAAAGTTCCTCCGAAAGTACCAACATGTACTTTCGGAGGAACTGTGTACCTAACTTTGATTTCTCGTAGAAAATATAATGATTCTTAAATAGACATGTACTTTCAAAGGTACTTTGTACTTTGTACCATGAAAGTACAAAGTACCTCCGAAAGTACAAAGTACCTCCGAAAGTTCTTCCGAGAGTAACAGAAGTGTTTGAACTTGTTATGGCTTAGTTATTTAGAATATCTAGATCATATTATATCTAATAATGAATACAAATTATTTAGTTAAAAAATGCAACGGTGCGTGGTGTCTGTCATGGATTCGATTGAGAACTGTCACATCATATCATCTTGTGCATGCACTCCACAACATACATCATTATACACCGTAATATCTTTACGGTACCTTTGCATGAGGACATGATGTGACATCCATTAATATGCCAATTTCCCATAAGTCCTATGTCCCCACATGACATAGTGATACGACAACAAGGAATCTACATAGTTTATTTTTTTACATATCCACTCATGATACACAACAGAAGTGGACATGATCACTGTCATAATCATTAAATGATCACTGTCATAATCATTAAGCATTAGTCATTAGATTAGCTTATTACAAATAATGGGCAAAAACAATCAACAAGTGCGTATTGTTAGTCAGTTGTGTGGGCAATTTTCCATTGGTGTTGTGGATACAATTAAATAGTGGGAACTCCTACATTCCCACAGATCTAGCAAGTTATGCCCTTGTTTTCAACAGTACTGCATTCAAAATACTAAACAAAACTTCTTGCAGATTCCCAATTCAAAATACGGTGAAAAACAGATAGAGTCTCAAGAGACTCAGGTGGATCAGGACCAAATTAGCGTCCACCTATAACACTCCAACAGAATACAAATACAGCTTGACATTTGGTAACTTTACCCCCAATTCAAGCCGCCAACCCATTGATCCATCATTCTTTCATTGTTGGGGTGAAAGGAACTGCAATTGCGGATAAGGGTGGTGCTACCTTGGTCTCTTCTGAATTATGTGGAGAACTCTCTAGAACAAAATCACTTGCCTTTGTTGTCAACATCTTGCTCGGTGTGAACTCATGTGCATGAACTGACAATTTCTCTGCTATAGGAACAAATTCTTTTGCGGTACTTGAAAGTGTTAACATTCCATCAGCTCCATGACCTGAGCCGCACACTGTTGACATGAATTGTAAAATGGCTGATGGATGAAGGCCCTTAGAGAGCATTTTTAGCTCTATTGTGTAATTTGCCTCAGTCAGATCAGAGACAGAATATTTTTGTCTCAAAAAGTAAGAATTGCCATCATGATCATAATCTTTCACTTTAGGCTTTTCCCAAGCTGGATCATGGATCGCAGGCATATCAACAAATTGAACAGCGCCTCTCAACGCAGGGTGACCCAAATGTATATCATGTATTTGAGACTTCACATCTATGCGATTTGATCTCCTTTGATTATCATCTGTAATTGGCATCATTCTTAGGTGGAAGATTTCTAAACGAACAGGCATAAGATTATGCCAGCCCGATTGATCGATCACATCAGAAAGGACCTGATGTAAACGGCCAGCTTGGGTGAGTGCAACATCATCTTTCAGCTTTATGCAAAGCTCATCACAAGAAAACTGAAATACACGATCAATACAAGTATGGAACTGTTCATTTTCTGAAGCTAGTGACAAAAGGAGATGCACAAATAGTCTGATGAAGTGGTATTGAAGAATTGCATTTTTCTTGTGCAAAACTTTCCCGAGGACTCTGACTCGTAGGGGTTTTAGCTGCCCTATGAATGGAATCTTTTTTGTAAGATCAGGGATGATTTCCTCTACCCACTCTTGCCATGTTCCAGCATTGATCATAGATGTTGCAATGCGCAACACATAAAAGTCTGCACTCTTACGATCAACTGAAAGATAAAGGCCTTGAAGGGATGATTGGTACAAAAACTCTTGTGGGACTTCATTGTACGGTGGACCAGAAAGATCAAAGGTTCGACCAGACGGCAGATGCCGATCAATTCGTATCAAGTCTAGACTTGCTTGTCGAGCTTTATTCATATTGTGGCAATCAGATAAGAAACTTTTAATCACGTTCTTTTGAGATCCGTTCCGTGACGACGAAGTTGATTTTGCCAGTAAACAAGTTGTTACTGATTGTGCGAGATTTCCTTTGAGCATATCATACCACGATTCTTTACTGGAATCATGATCTGACAAGGCTTTGTAAAGACATTCGTCCGCCTTCTTCAACACCCCCAATGAAGTCAGTTGAAGTGCAAATCTTTGCTTCACAAAGTTGGCAGATTCTTTTATAAAATAGCTCTGCTTTTGTGGGCTCACCATCACTGCTAATTTGCCTCGACTTTTTATTTGCATCAGAATCTATTGCAAGAGCTGCAAGCATAGAGAGTGGATTTGACACAGCACTCTCCTGCATCAATACATGCCAGAGTTGAAGCCTCACATTGAACTGTTCCAAGGTTTGCCTTTTCTCTTCCTTCGACACAGTTGGATCCCATATCACATCCCCAGGAATTGAAAGTTGAAGTAGCTCTATCGGTACTCTCGCCCGTTTAAGTGCAACCTCAAGCATAGATCTCTGATCGGGTTTGCAGAGATGTTCACGTGACACTGCATCAACAATCACTTGGAGATCCTCACAAGAAGCCTCTCTTTCCGACTTTAAGTATGTTCTATCGCTTTGAGTGGTAGAGTTCACTTTTACATTGCCTAGAAAGGACCGATTCTTGACAGGTATGATACACTCGGGACAGGCGTTGAATTCTAGTGAGACATAACCCTCAATGCTGCTACCACACTTTAGCCATACCTTATGGGAACAAGGTAAAGTGAATTCACAAGTTGTATTACACGCCGAAGGAGATTGGTCCAATGAATGGTACTGGCCACATGAATCAGTAATCATGTGGCCACACTTAAGCTTTCTTTGCACCTTTGACGGACATAGTTTTTGTACTGCATCGCATTGATACTGGAATCTATGATTGCATGGGCTAAAAATATGATCAACCATCACCTTGCACTTTCCGTGCATATCACCTGGATGGCACAAACTTGAACATTGATGATTGCAGCTCAGATTTGTGCCACATTTGGTTCCACAACCACTATTTGGCATGCATGTTGAATCTCTAACATGGAGAATTGCTGCTGGATGACGAGGGCAGCACAACCGTAGGCTGTGACCAATTTTGTTATTGCTCCTGAGTCCATCTTGAAGCGATTTCCATGTCTCATTTGTACCAAAGCATCGCTCACTGCCTATAATTACTAGAGCACGTTTCTGCCTTGAAGTTGCCACAATCATACGGTTTGTTAAACGGAGAAAACCTATTTTTGAAGGATTCTCGTGATCGCACCTGACAAGAGTTAATATAACAATGTCGTTTTCGTCCCCTTGGTATTGATCAATGGTTGAGACAATAACATCACCATTTCGGTTTTGTCTTAGCAAATCTTGCACAAAAAGTTGTTGACTACTGTATGGCACAAGGATAGTGATGCGCTGTGGAGGCACTGCTTTTTGATGGATGAGAAAGTTTGCTAGCTGCGTTGCTCGGTGGCCTTGCTCTGCATTATACCAGTTTGAATGAAGCTTCTCACCCGATGACTCACACCCACCAGAAAAGAGGGGAATGAAGCCAAGATACCGGAGAAAGATTCAACGACGAATTAGAGATAATCCCAGAGTAGTGAAGCTGCACAGGAAGCAGCACCTCATGAAGCATACGATTTTGGGTCTTCAACATAGTACATGGCATGTCGAGAGACACCAAGCGCTCAAAGCAGCTTATATCATACTTCTTGTTGACTCTTAGTTCATAGGAATTCACAGTAGGGCGCAGCTGCTGGTGATCGCCAATCAAAATGCATTTTTTCAAGCTGGAAATCCGTAGAATCGATATTAAAGCAGATTCTGAAACTTCTCCAGCTTCCTCAAGTATCAGTACTTCTGGTCGAGATGCAGACAGTGCATCTATATTGAGTAAAACTCCCACTACTGTGGAACCAATCACGGAGGCAGATTTCAATATGTTAATCTCAGATTTGATCCTAGATTCTTTCACTGCATCTTTTAAGGCTGGTAGATCTATGCCTAGATCCAAAAACTTTTCAGTGATTTCGTGGAACTCATTTTGGAGGACCGAAAGGATAAAATTTTTCTTACTCTCGTCACCCCAACACCACATGAAACTGACATCCATGTTGGGAATAAACATTGCTTGGCTGCCTGCGATGCCATTTGCTGTGATGATGCCCAACAGTGAATTAGGACGTATGTCACCAAAGCCAGAAAAATCAGTTCCTATTCCGGCAGTATCTGTGTCCTTGTGAATTTCATGAGATGGGCCAGTAACACTTTCTTGCCAATACTTCACAGATTCGTGGATAATACTGTCGATGACAGGCTTCGACCATTCATATAAAATTTTGTTGACGAAATCTACTAAGTCAGGTGGTGCAGTTTTGTAGGAACTACAAACATTAAACGAAGAACCGATGTGATAAAGAATGGCTGATGTTCCATCAGACCCTGTGAATTGTTCAAAATTAGACCAAGTCAATTGCACAGAAGCACTTAGCCTTTTGCACAATTTGTTGAACTTGCGGGCCAAATCATCCATGGACATTTGATCACATGAGGTGCTTATTGCGCCATTAATTGCAGACAAAAGTGCTGGGAGTGAGTGGGGTTTCAATTCGGTTGCGATCTTCTTCTCATTCCCCACACGAACTATATTTGATGGACCTTCCGCATCTAGAATGCGGGAAATGTCAATAAGCAGTTCATCCAATGAGTGATTTTTAGAAGTTGCAACCAAGATTCTTTTATATTGAGACAGAAGGACTTGTCCCAAACGTGAGCCTACATAACTTTTTCCGCATCCTGGTGGACCCTGGATCAAAGAAAATGTGTGATTTGCTACGTTGACGAATGCCTCCTTCTGGAACATGTCCAATTCATCAAGCACGCCCCTGTCTTTGGCACATTTCAGGAATGTGTCTCTTTCCTGATCACTTGAAGAAATAGCCTCCCCTCTCAAGAGAGAAGCTTCAAAGTTGATAGATAAAGTGCGTCCAGGCCTCCAGTAACTTCTCATGGCATTAAGGATTGGTTCACAGGAAACGAAGCTTATTGGGTTCTCCATTAATCGCACGGTTTCATTGTGCAGATAAAGTTGTTTGAAAACTTCATCATCAGGGATGTGATTGATGCTTGTACACATATGAATACCAAAGACAACAGGAAGAGTCGTCGAACTATGGGAACCAACACTAGGGCGATTTTCGGGTACGATTGAAAATAACACCCCACAGTAGATGATCGTCCTTGAAATCACCCCTCAGGCTAATACAGAGAGTGTTTGTTAAAGACAATGAATCATGACGCAGGGCGGAAGGATTTTGCACAATGCACTGCAACTGAAAGTCAATCTCTCCTGTTGATGATGATAGATGGATGCCGCATACCATAACCCTTTCTAAAACTAGAACATCGATTACATCAGTGCTACTGTCGTTGCCTTCGTGAAAGTTTTTCTTTATGGATTGAACAAATGGTAGGAAACAATCCGCCCTATGGAGGCGCATATACGTAGACAAATATTCTGTGACACTGTTGTAGCCATCTCCAACAAGCACCAACGGCAAGCTCTTCATGTCTGTTACTCCGTAACTACTTTCAATTGAAGATATTTCTTGTTCTGTCGGCACGTTTGGGAGTTGCCACCATTCGTAGTTCGCTAAAGCCGTATCTGGTGACATCGCAATGGCCATAGCTTGAAGGACATCCCCCAGAAACCTAATTCCGTTCATGCCAAGGAAAGATGCAGTTTGCCTGACAGCATGCACAACAGAAGGAATTCTTTTCGGGTCTAGCACACAAATGCATCCAAGCATATCACCTGCTGCTGCCAATTCATGATTATTCAACATTGGGAGATGTTGGATGAAGCATCCTCCATGTGCAAGGAAAGGCGTTCCCATGATAATTGAACTCAGGCGTCTTGCTCTTCTAAGCTGCGTAGCATCTGCCCAAGCCCACTGAGTGTGAAGTAGAAAAACACCTACAATATCACGGCTCAGAGCATTGTGGGACAATATGAGTTTGATTGTATCATCACAAGTTGTCGACGGTGCGGTGGTAATCTTCACTAGTCTTTTTACATCATCACAGTCTCTCACTAAAAAGTTTATGCGAATGAATGAGACTTCCTTCGCGTGGAGGCGCCCACAGTTGTCCAAGAAAACATGTGCACTGACAGAGTCTCCTCCTTTTAGACACTCTTGGACTTTTCTGTTCTCGTGCACCATTAATATGGAGACTATATTGTCATCATGACATTTTTGTATGGCAGCATAAAATTCAGGGTGGCTCGCAAACTGATGCAGCGCAGTTGGCTTCATCCAAGCAATGTATTTGCCTTTATCAATCAGTGTGATATCTCCAATTGCTTTCACATATTTTCCAGTATCAAAAACATTTGTCTCGTAAACACTCTCATCTACCAATGGGACTTGATCATCCATGGATTCCTCATTATAGAAGAAATCTCGTGAGGGTTGCATGGAAATCAATCCTTTGGTGTCAGTTGTCGAAGATTCAACTGTAGGACAAGTCACTGATGATGTATAGCGCCAGTCATTCGGATGCTCAAAACCTCACTTGGTATTTTTGCATAAGTTACCATCTTTACATTCAGGGTGGCGCAACTCACACTGAGTATCATTGCACTTGTGTTTTTTCCAACAAATGTTTGTTTCTTTCACATTTCTTTGTGTACCACCACGGGTTGCACCAGTGTATCGACGCCCATCAGAGTGAGAGAAACCACATTTTGAATTAGTACACATTCTATCATTTTTGCACAGCGGATGCTTCATTCGACAGTGTTTGTCTTTACATTTCATCCCTTGACTGCATAGTTGATTAATTGTCAGATCTCTCAGTTGCGAACCAGCATGACCCTGCTGTCGCTGTTCGTTCCTCCGCCCTCTTCGTGCTGATGATTTCATCTTGCAATTGATGCCAACTAATGACTGCTGATTACTCTGGCCGTAAATAATAAGCGCGGTGATAGGGGAAATGGAGGTGTGTGCATGAAAATATCAGTTTACTCGGGGTTGGTGGATTTGGACGATCATCTGCAATGGTGGGAAGTGTCCCTTACAATAGCTCTGTCCGAATTTCAGGTTGAAGGCGCTGGAACTTTAAACTCTTTTTCTGGCTTTGTGGTTGTCTTGTGTTGCAGACGAGAATGGTGATGCTCACGCCGCTGAAGGATTAACCGAGAAGCTGTTAATGGACTGCTGAGCGCGACAGTGTGGTGTGAGCTTGATGATGTTTGTATGCGTGTGATGTGTTTGATGTGCGTTCGTTCTCTACCTTACCTTGAGCTAAAGCAGTCCGTCATAACTTCGGAAACTTTTTTTGTTCTGACATCTGCTCAAGATTGCTTTACCTTTTTGAGACATATTTCCATCAAACAATCAATTAGATGATATGGGTCTATTCAAAGGTAGACGAGCCTCACCTTTCGCTGACACGCCAGTGACACCCCGGAACCCAAAGCATGAAAAAAAGCCTTCGTGTCCTCATCTCTAGAGAGAGAGAGTGTCATCATGTGTAAATAATTGTATTGTATCGTACTCGCAACAAACACGCAAGGCCAATACGTCAACCTCCGCAGAATTTTAATTGTGATCATTGATCTCTTCTAAAAGTATAATATTCGATTCCTCCACTGGGTTGTTATTTTTTATGTAGCACGCCTTCCAATTGAATGACATCTCTTCATTCATTATTCCATCAACACGATAAAATACAATGCATTTGACAGTCAAAAGAACGTTCAGTAAGGCATGAATACGATTATTTACCGACGCATCATCCTTTTGTTCACGTTGTTTCATCGAACAACTCGAGGGTTCACTCCCTTCCATAGACGTGTGCGTCACCATGGACATAAACCAGCTGCCTCGGCATGCTGCCCACACAAACAATGGCGTCTTCACTACAACCCAAATGACAACGAATCGCCCGCTTTTTCCGACGATGACGCTCCTCCTTTCTCGGCATTAGAGAGCGACATCTCTCGAGCGCGAAGAATGGAAATGGTTCGACGATTGCAAAAGACGTTTTACCATGACGACTCATCGTCAAGCGCTAGTTCGAAATCACAAAGCAGCAACAGTCCACCGTCCGTGTTCTCCGGTCTACCCTGTCTGACAACGCATGACACTTTTCAAATTATGCAAGATTCCATCCTTCCTGGCTATCAATTCGTATGGAACATTCATTCTCCAGAAAATTGTCATATGTTTCATTCCATTTTGGCGAAAGATGCACCTTGGTACTTTGGATGCATTTCGCTGCCGCCTTTGCATAAGAATGATGAACCTCAAGGGGATATTGAGGTAGACAAAGTAAAGTCCTGTAGATTTATTCAAAGGCAGTTGGTCGATGATTCTCCACTCTACGCAACTCTGCTGCGCATTACCGACCACCGATTCCAAGACGATGATGGAAGTATAGCTCTTAGCGTACAAGCCATAGATCGATGTAGAGTCCTTCGCTTGTCGTCTTCGATGCCGTTCTTTTCTGCTGATTTGCAGATTTGGCCAGATGTGGAATTGGTCAAAGATCATTTGGACGGGGCGCTCTTGTCGAGCGCTTCGTTTCTTTCCACCGACAATGGTGGTCAAGTCATTGGAGAGGATGGCGACGATTCATGGTCTCGACACGTGAATCCGACGACTGTCTCTCACGCTGCTCTGGCAGCATGCGTGGCTGAAAGTCTTCGCTGTCGCAAATTCGAATATATGCCCATTTACTTAACAGAAAAGCCAAGACGTCCAGATAACACACAGGCACTGGCAAGTAACCTCAAAGATAGCAAGGCTACAACAAAAATAAAAGATAAGCTTCGACAGCACGAGGAAGAGAAGCATGAAACGAAGTATTTGGATGTAGTGCAACTAGTGAGTTATGATGCGTTCTCCTATTCATCATTGGAAGATGCATCGGTTGTGAACGCTCGTGCACTCGAGTCGTTTTGGGACAACCTCAAGGTTTCTACGCAACAGTACTCCACTGAGGAAGAGCTGTTTTCCGATCTCGTGGATTCTAATTTTCAATCCACAACAAGATCGTCGAATTTCCAACATCAGGCTACTTTCTTTCCATCCTCTGCCAACTCGCCAAACACGTATTCCATCGAAGCCGTACAAATGATCGAATACCATCTCTGGAAAAGCCTTGACGAAATGATGCGTCTGTTGAGCATGGCATCGGCCGCTCCTGTTCCCCTCTCCTCTCAGCTGTTGGGTCTCATGCCTAAACGAAACGATTGGCCTCCTGAATTTGTGTTGGAAGAGCATGCGAAGTCTCTCTCAGCGTCGAGAAGCAGTATCGGAATGATGTTTACAAGTCCGTTTGTACGCGTGGATGATATCGTAACAAGGAATGATACAACTGCAATCAATTACTCTTCGCTTCGAAGAGCTTTGCGGCTAAGCAATGTGATATGGATATTACTGGGTGGCCTTGCTGTGTCGGGCGCTGATCCTCCTCCTCCTTCGACTTACGAGATTTTGGCAATGGAGAGTATTGGGGAGAGGTTGGATGCGGCAAAGTCGGTGTTGGATGGAGTTAATGGTGTGCTTAGGAAGCTAATTCCTCAAAATGGCAAGGATGATAGTGGTTCAGGTTAAACAGCAATTGAGGCTATACAGCTATCGTTTTTGTCTAGATGTAGTTTTCGTAAGCGAAATAATATTGCACACTAAATAAGTTGAATCATTAGCACCAAATGCTAACCGAATCGATGCTCTTGATTATCATAAACCCACCAATCAATGCAGAAAGCATTGTGACAGAAGTAACCCGCCAATAATCGTTGTCAAATCCCGCCGCCACATGAACAACGACTGGATCTAATACTGCCGATTCTTTATGACTTTCAACGGGAGTTTCCGTGTCGAGAATGAAAGTTAACAACGAATCATTATTGTCTCTCTCCACAAAACGTAGTTTAGCAGAGTAAAGCGTCGGTTGTTGAATATATATCGGAACCATTGCACCGTAAGCACCCGACCCGCGACTAACACCGGTATGATCTTTGGATATTGGTAAAAGGTAACGAATATGAAGTGTAGTACTGTAGTCAATACCAACTTGCATCCCTTGTAACAATTCTGAAGAAACACTGTTGGAAAACTCCATAGTCACATCAATTTGAAATGCCACGACATACTGACGCGAAGCAAATGATGGTTGTTCGATGTCGATCGTTTCTGAAGATATGAATTGAATTTTGCATTTAGATTTGGACAGTATGGTCCGACCATCCTCCAGCAATGGATTATCGAGTAAGGAAGACCGACACAAAATGGGCTCTGGAGAATCATCATGATATTCGACAAGGAATGGATCGTCGGCGTCGATAAAGACGCTTTCCATTAGAGGTAGTAACACTATTGCGTTAATGTTCATTTGATACTTTTCTGAAGAGGAATTTGTTGACAACCATTTGATTCCATCACAAGACAATGTTACTCTTTGACGAAACGATCGATGCATCCCTCCCTCCGGCGATAACGTGCCATTGACCCTGCCATTCATCAATAGCACATTGCTTGTAGCATCAACTACTTGGACGTAATTTTGTTGAATGCCATGTGCACCAGGCATGAAACCCACCAAGTGAAAAGGTGAAAACGAAGCAATTCCATGACTGGGTAAATCGCGAATAGTTTCTCTTTCTCTGTGTTCGTCTCGAGCCTTGACACGTCGTATTTGGCGGTAATTAGGAAAAGTGACCGCAGCATCATCATTATTTTGTAGTACTTCATGGTCTACCGCCAAATAATACATCGGCTTCACATCTTTGTTGGTGATTTGAATACCCTCAGATAGCGATCCCAACATCGAAGCGGGCGAGGGGACATCTGGAATTCTTGCGATTCTATCCAAACAATATTGTTTCTGGTGCGCTTCGATGAGACCCTGGAGCCAGAACTCATTGCAGCACTTTTCGTATCCGGTGATGTATGCATTCTTCTGTTTTTGAAATGGTCCTTTGTGGAAGCAAACCAAGTTATGTCTTTCGATGATGACTTTGTTCAGATCGTCGTCATCCCTGCCGCCACTGGTGATTTGTGGTTCTTGGTGCCGCAGGGAGAAACGTTGAGTTGTGTCGGCGACTCCTGAGAGAAACGAGAGCTCGGAAGCTGCGGCAGTCGTCGACGATGGTTTGGCGAATACTTTTGGCAGTGTTATGAGACAGAAGAGGACGCAGAGGTACGACATCGCATGGATGGACGGGAGATGAACAATACTTGATAGTTGGATTATGTTTTCTTTGTGGGTGTATGAATTCGGTGAATGAATTTATCTGGCAGTTTAGCGTTGTTTGTGCGAGCAGGCTCATCGCTGCCTGCTGCAGCCTATCTGTCTGTTGTAGTATGGTGTGTTGACTGTGTGTAGGAGGTGTGGAGGCTGTATGGAGCACCGGGTAAATACGCTTTAAATACGTGTGGGACTGACGAGGCGGTATTATGGTAGATAGAAATAGGATAGAACTTTTTGAGAGAGGCTTCTTCATTGTCATCGGCTTGTTTACCGCTTGCTGTGGGAACTGAGAGGGACTGAGTGTAGAGTGCATGGACTAGAGAATTGTCACTATCATGTGTTGAAAATAGGAAAAGTTTCATATCTCAAACGAAATGGTAGGTGCCCTATTAGAACATAAACTTAACATGCAAGGTAGAGATCCAGTTATTGAGGCCACATGCGTTTCAATCAATGACCATTCATCAACAGGCGGCTCAGGTGCCGTTGTCCGCTTTCTGGTTCACGTTTCAAAGAGTTTTAATAGACAGACATAACCAAGCAAACAAAACCTCCAGCGTGGCTAGGACTGAGTTCTACTCAATGCTTCGCATCATAGGCAGTCCTCAAGTCAACAGCAACTGAAACGACATTTTCAGATGTACCAGAGCAGATCTCGTTTCACCCCAGACACAAAATCAGGCCCCCATTCCTTCTAAGAAATGTCATATACCAAAACCTTCTCTCCCTCTCCACTCATATAGCCTCTTGCAAAACGCACTCCGTCTTCCGTAGGACTGCTAAATGCTACCTTCTCCCTGGGTATAATCATCCCAAACACAAAGTTACTACGTGCGCATTCTACCAATTTGGTTGCAATGCCTTTATGACGATGTAAATTGTGAACCCATATTTGGTGTATTCCCACTATGGCAGAGTGGGGATTGGTACTCCGTGATATGGTATAGGTGGTGGTGTCTGACCGTTCGTAAAGTAGTTCATACGCACGTTGAATGCGTTTGACAATCAAAAGACCGACAACTCGTTTGTTGGAGATGTAGAGGTAGCTCGTTATCCCTTCCAAGGAGTCTAACTGTTGCCTCTTCTGAATAGATGGTTGAGCAAATCCCAACTCCTTATCGACGATACATTTGACTTCCTCGACCTTCTTTCTTCCATTAATGTTGCCTTCCTTAATCTCTATGATCCTCTCGTCTCCGAACCGTGCAAGACACCGCTCCTTCTTGAATCCTAAACAGACGACACCCTCTTTGAAGGATTTACAAATTTGACTGTGGTCTTGTTGGTCTTCGCGCGTGCCGTGGACGATTAATGAGGAGCAGATGGGGCATATTGTGTGTGAGGCAAAGGATTTTTGGCCAAGGTCTAAGTAGCGTTGGGATTTCTTTCGGGGTTTATTGCTGCGACGTGGTTGTGAGCTCATTTCATTCTTCTTGTTACTTGGGTGCGAATTAGATGTATCAGAATGCAGGGTTTCATTCGGTGGTGTTGTAGGGTCTGCAACATCAGTCTGTCTATTCAGGAGATTGAGGTTGCTCTCATGAGTCAACGGCGTTCCAAATTTAGCTAATGTCGAACGCCCGTCGCTCACATTGCCCTCACTAGGTGTTCCAAACCCATCCTCTCGCCGTTGTATCAAATAGCCCTTTGTCTCAATGCACGCCGCCCCTACTTCGGTCGGAGGACTCTCCATAATCACTTCCGAACATGGGCTTGGAGGCGTTTCTATCATCGGATTCGTGGCCTCACATGGCGATGGAGGAGTGAGCCACGTTTGATCTATTTCATGATTGTTGTGCGACCGGTCCGGCGTGTGGTGGTCAGGGCCATTGTTGGTGGTGTTTCTCTCATCACACGGACTAGTCGGACTTGAGGTTGCGCCGCCATCCTCGTTGCTGGCAGAAGCTTCTCCTGACAACTGAGTGTCATCAGTGCGATTGCTCTTGCGAGCAGCACCCTTCTGCGTCATGAAAGCACCGCGTGCATCAATATGATTTGAATCGATCGATTCACTAGTTGTGGGAGTTCCGAACGTAGCCGCGTTGCAATGGATCATCGGCGAGGGCGCCATAGCCGTATTCGGCACTCTCCTTTTGAAGTATGTCAAGATGGTCGACGATGGCGTCTTGGTGAGTGCGGGAGTTGAGCGTTTGCGTTTTATTGCCTTCTTCTTGGACGATTGATGGCTGTTCATGGTCCTCGCAATCGATGAATCATTTGCAATGAGACATGCTCACAAGATGCTTACACACCGGAACAGTTCGGAAGAATGCATCATTCTTCGTCGGTGGTACAATCAGGTCTTTGTATTGTACAATACAAAGAGCATACCTTGTGGTTCGTGTGTCTATGCTATTATTGTACGCGGAATTTGCCAATTGCGCCAAAAAAACACTACAATATGGTAAATACGTTTTGAATGTTTTTGTGTCGTACGATACGTCATGCAACCGCGGGCACAGAGCCGAGGTGGGCAGGTGGGCACGATGGGCTCGCGATGGGCATGATTATGTCTATTTTAATTTATCTACCCCTCTAAAATAATACCTATTAGCTGGTCAACTTCCTGCAATTGTGCTGGGACTTGCAAACCTAACCAGAACTGGCAACAAAACCCTAAGAAAAGGAATCCAATGATAATCTAGGGGTGGTCCAAACATCCAGACTGGGCATTGTGCTTACTACTTATCAAGTGGGAAAATCATGGAGAAGAAATCTTGTCTGGGTGATGAGGTGTATGGTACCGTACCATTTTCACAAAATTTCTGCAGGGTTGTAAGTGAGAATGAGATAAAATTGATTTTTTTGTGCAAGAGAACTGACACTACATTTTCTGCAGTAGAAATGAGACTTTTAATATTAAATCCTAAGTGTTCAACTATGGCTTCTAAAATAAGGTTCATTGCAGAGGTTTTGGTATGTTTGCAGAAGGAGGTCACGAAACGGAATGAATTATGTGTGTGTCTTCTAGCCTGCAACAATTCAGAAGTTGTAATATGTTTAAATTTTAATTATAAAAATTTCATATTGGAGGACATCAATATATTACTTGAAAATATTTATATTATCTCATTCTTTTTGACATGGTGATGTTAGTTCTTATCCGATCTGAGCTTGTTATCAAACCTGTTTAAATGGAAATCTTTAACAATCCAGATGCAGATCCAGTCTTAAATCAAAATCTGGACTCGTCAATCAAGAGCTGGAACACATCTTCAATCAACAACCTGGACATGTTATCAAGCAAGAACCAACCCTGTTGTCATTCAAGAAGAAGAACTCAATTTCAATCAGGCACCTGACATAGGCAGGTTGAAGGATTTGTACCCAATTAAGGAAAAACAACAGCTTGTCCAACCAGTTCATAATCTGCAGTGTCAATTCCCAAGCATGTGTCATGATTGGCTTACCACACTGATACTACTCCAGCTTTAAAAAGGCCACCAAAATGGCTGATGATTGCCAATGAGCTTGAGGAGACTGATGGGTTTAATCATTGCAAAAAAATGATGCAGCTTGAAAGCTGTATCCAAGCTGTCCCAGTATCCTGACAGATACTCTCAAAAAGTGAATGAGGGAGCTTTGAGACAAGAGAACTCAGAATTCAGGTTAGTACCTGCATGGTGCAAAAGCTTTGTGATTGCTCCCAGTCTCCAGAGAAAAATGCATCAATGCAAGACAGAAGGCCATTCTTTGCTTTACAAAAACAATTGACAGGATGCCATGCACACAACACAGAAGAACACACAACACAGAAGAAGTATCACCGGATGCTACAAGAGCAAGGCAATTGATTGCATGTCAAAGGATAAGGTTGGGATAAAGATTTAAGTGATGTTATGAATATGGATCAAACCACAATCCCTTTTTCCTGTCGTTCAAGAAAGACACTTTAAAAGGGCACAAGAACCATACATGTGCTCCCAACACTGACACTGCTTTCAGATGGATGCTACCACCACCAATCTAATTTTCAAAGGTGCAATGAACAGATAAATTGGCACTCAGAATTCAGTATTTACCCATCATGGTTGTTACCTTGCCAACACATTTGCAACTCACAGTTATGTCCTCATCGCAGGGCAAGAAGCCAAGATGAAAGATTCATGTATCATGCTTTTGTAGGAAACAATGAGGTTGTGACAGGTTGTGAGGATGAGAGTTTGGTGACTTTTTTAGTCATAACTCACAATCAGCCCGAGTTACTGGGAGCCTGACCTGAGCCGATTCATCGTAAAAAAATATCACGCGAAAATTATAGGTAGTTTCGACAGGTGTCGAAGATTTGATTTTATGAGCTATATTTTGTACAATTGTGAGGATGGAAAGGCAGTGGAACTGCACTCCAGTCCAAACGATGCAAACGATCATTGTGTAGACTTCTACACAATATGGTATGTCTATACCCTTCTGAAAGATGTTCAGATCTTCCAAAAGAGTGTTCTCTTATTTGGGGTTCTGAACTTCCATGTTGGGGAGTCCATGCCGTCGGGAGGTGGACTCTCCTACTTGGGGTCCTGAGAATGCTCCATTCCTGCTCTATTTAGGTTTTGTACCCAGGGGTACAAAAAAGGCTGATTCTTGGCCTTTGTCGCTCGCCCCCACGAATGGAGTATCACGTAAAAAAGGGGAAAAAAACCTAAGTGTTTTTAGGTGAAAAAAAATGGGTTCTCATGAGAGTAACAATAACGAACTAAAGAGTTTGTTAAACATGTGTAACGAGTAAGTGTTGTTTGAAGAGGGAGAGTCCGTTTTTGTCGTTTTGAAACTGACATTTAATACAGTTTTAAGTTTGGTTGTTAAAAAAGGTTTAACTCTTTGTATATTCAGTCTTTCTGATTTGGTTCGGCGTTGAATCCTGATGGTGCCATTCGTACGAACTGTTGTGATATTCCAAGGATCACTTTCATATCTACTTTCACCTTTGCGGGGTATACCATCTATTCTAAGAAGTACTTGATCACCAACTTTGTAGCCCCAATCACGACGTGAGCTATTTTCCCATTCTGTGTTTTGGTCTGTTTGGTGTTGTCTATATTCTCCAATTTTATTCCAGTCGGCCAGGAAGGGGATGTCGAACAACATGTCCCGTCCAAAGATGGCTGCACCTGGGGAGGCTTTTAGTACTGTGTGGTATGTTGAGCAAATGGTCCAAGTGACGTTCGTCACGAACTTGTCTATATCGCTTGTCTCTACTGAAGGGGCCATGTCTATTTCAGCTGTGCAGAGCATCGATGATATCACCTGATGCACGCGTTCTAGAATTGCATTCGCTTGTGGATTCTTGACACTGGTAGGCTTACTCGTGATCCCATATGAGTCACATAGGGCTTTGAAGTGAAGTTTGAATTCGCTTCCATTGTCATAAATTATGTATTGACAACGTGGATACCTACTAAACCAGGTCTTGTTCACTGAGTTGCTGATCATTGCTGATGACTTATCAAAGTATGCTAACTTAGGTTCCTCATGGGTCTTTTTACCCTTCCGCCCTTTTGTATCCAGGGGAATAATCGCCTCAGTGATTACCGGTAGTTCAACTATTTCAAACCAGCTAGAAGCTGGGTCAATCATAGTCAGACACATGAAATCAATTACTGTCCCATCTTTACCTTTGATTGTATACGGGCCAATAAGGTCCACACATAGTACATCCCAAGGGTTTGTGATGGCAAATTTAGTAGGGAGTTTCCCGTACTTATGCTTATGCCTCTTGTTGACTTGGCATGCATGACAGTTTTTGACATATTTCGGACGGTATTTCGCATACCTTTCCAGTACATCGCAGCACGAAGGGTTTCTTCGAGTCTAGTGTGTCCAGGGTGCTGTAGATAGTGGTGGTACCAACTAACTGCACGGTGTTGAAGATTTTTTGGAATGACCATTCTTCTGTCCTTACATAGGAGATGTGTACTTTCGACCAATTGTGTCGAGTACATGTCTTTCAATGTCTTCAAGCTGGCATCAAGCTTGTGTGCTTCTGCAATCTCCCGTACTGTTAACGGGTAGATTACATCTTCTTCGCTGCGGTTTGCAAATACCAGATTCATTTCCTCTTGGTATGCAGAGGTGTCTATCGCACTCTCTTCTTGCATGGTGTAATGACACCAGCATTTGGTGAACGTCATCCAGTTCTCATGCTCACTCGGTATTGGTCCGATGTCTAAGCGAGAGATGGCGTCGGCAACAGTGTTATGTATGCCTTTAATGTAAACAATTTCGGGGCCAAATTCCTTGAGGAGCAATCTCCATCGGTAGACACGGTCAGAGGTTAATCCGAGGGCGTCTTGGATTAGATTTTTATGGTCTGTGTAGACTTTTAATCTTTGTCCCCACAACATGCCTTTGAACTCCTTGAGTGTTTCCACTATGGCCAGTAGTTCTAGTTCGGTCACGCTGTACTTCTGTTGCGTTGTCGACAGCTTCCTGCTGAAGAACGCAAGGGGCCTATTACCCTGGGTGATAACTGATCCAAGTTGTTTAGACGAGGCATCAGTATATATCTCAAATTCCATTGAATAATCGGGATAGGCTAAGACTACATCCTTGGCAATTGAAGTCTTAACGTCATCGAATGCTTTTGATGCACCGTGTCCCAGTACCATGGACGTTTCTTTGTCTTATTGGCTCTGGTGACCTTGGTGTGACCGCACTCTCCTACCAGTGAGGTGAGTGGGGCAAGCACTTCGCTGCGTCTTGCCCAAAGATCTCTATAGTACTGGACCATGCCCAGGAACTTACGGAGGTCTTTGACATTTTTCGGCGATGAAATCGCGAGAATCGCCTGTACCTTTTTCTGCTGTGGTTTAATCCCTGTTCGTGTGAGGGTATAACCTAGATATTCTGTTTCAAAGGTGCAGAATGACAACTTTCGGGCGTTGATTCGCAAGCCCGCCTCGCGTAGCCTGGTAAGCACCATTTTCAATTTGTCAAGGTGGTCTTCCAGGTTTGCCTTTGTGATGCATAACAAATCATCAAGGTAAGCTCGTACGAACTCTAAGGCTCCCATTAGTGTTGACATTTTTGCTTGAAAGATGTCTGGTGAACCTGCGATGCCCATGGGCAAACGGAGGTAGGAATACTTGCCCCATGGGAAAATGAGGGTACATATTTTGGATGAATTGGGATCCAGTCTAATGGTATAATAACCCATGTTTAAATCTAGGGTTGTAGCATAGGTAAATCCTTCTAGCTCTTGCAGGACTGTACTGATTTTGGGTAATGGAAACGGCTTTCGAACTAGTTGTTTATTTACTTCTCTAAAATCAGTGAGAAAGCGTACAGTTCCGTCTTGTTTTCCAGTGATAAATGATGGTGACGCCCATTCCGATTCGGGCTGAAACTACCACTCCCAGTTCGCATAATCTATTCAGTTCTTTGATAGTTGTTTCTTTGCGAGATTTCGGTACTGGGTATGCCTTGCCATGATATGGCTTTGCGCCCTCCTTAAGTTCGAAGGACACAGGCTCTGTGTTCCAATCACCCAGTGTTCCATCAAAAAGTTCCTCAAATTCTGTGAGTAACTCCAGCAACGAGTTTTGGTCTTGGAGACTAAGGTGAGTACAATTGGTGCTAACAATTGATTGGAGGTCTGCCTTTTTATAATTTGCATCTAGGATTTTAACTACCTGCTGTGTCGCTTCCTGCGTACTTTGCGGTTCATTTGCCATGCTGTTGTTAACAGCCCAGGCTTTATCCAAGTTTGATGAGGTCAGACTATTGATGTCTCTCATTGGCAAAATGATGTGATCAATGGTTATTTCTTTTGTTCGAAAATCTAGAACAATTCCGAGCTCTTTCATGGTTTGACATCCAAGAATGAGGTCGAACGCTGGCTTAGCCATCTTTTTCTTATCATACTCTACTACGTCAGGAGTCACTGTGTACTCCTTACTGTTTGAATACTCAAAGAACTTAAGGTTGACTTCGCTCCTTCCTTTGGTTAGGAAGCCCCCATTTGATGTGCGCCAAGACTTTGGCACCTGCCTAGTCAAGTAGGGAAAGCGTTTCTCTGTTCCCTTTGCATGGAACAGGAGATCACCATCAGATCCACTGTCTAGTAGGATCATGATGACTGTGTTACTGGTACGACGCCCTGTAGAGTGTTCGATATTCTTACGGGCTGGATTTTCAGTCGCTTTATAGCATGCTTGTGCTACTACAGTAGTGACTGCCCTTCTTTACCTGTCAAAGGGGGGTTCACACTATTCACGACAATTTGGTTATTGTTTCACTCTGTGTAAGGTTGGCTGGAAGATTTCCTAGTTCTTCTGCCAGGGTCGAACATGTTGTGTTTGAACCAGAAAATATTATGTTAGCACGTGGGGAAGTTTTAATTGGACTAAGATAAGTGTTCATCATTTCATTACAATTGATTTTACTACATAATTTCTTAGTACTCCCCAACCCATCATCTCAAGATGAGTCTGAATCATCACTGTCACTCATGTCATGATGCTGACGCTTCTTTTTTCCGATAGCGCGTTTCATTTTCTTGTTGGACTTCATAAGTTTGTCGATTTTAGCGGATAGCTGCGCATAGCTACTTCCTCCTCGAGCAGGTCTCTCTAGTCCACGAGAGTTTCCATTTGGCTTTCTCCCCTTGAAGCTTGACTTCGGGGTCCCATTGGAGTCATACTTCCGGCAATCCGGAGTGTTATGGGTGGTATGTGCGCCCCCATGATTCTTGCAGAGAGAACAGTACTTCTCTGTGCGACGTTTCTTCAGAATCCGATCACTAAAAGAGACCATCTTCTTCCTAGATGAGTCGTAAGGCTTGGCTACAGTCTTGGGTCCTTCTCCAACCTTCTCGGTGGGGTAGGCCTTCTTGATGCGTTCAAGGACTTCGAGAAGTTCCCTGACACTCTGTGGTACCAAAGCTCCACTGAGCTCATATTGGTCCTGCCAGTTCCTAGGAACCATCCTGAGGATGTGGCTTGCCAAGTCGGCATCATCAAATGGCCCGCATACTTTCGTAGACTTTGCAGCCTTTGAAGAGTAAAACAGGCACGGCAAGAGTTCCACATACCCGTTAAGGCGCTGGATCCTCTGCACAAAGTCCCTGATGGGTACCCTGTTTGGTTTCTTCAGCCCATTGCTGATGTAGAAACGTTCCTGCTCCGCTGCATCAGTCCTGAAGACGGTCTGCAGGTGCAACTGGACACATTCCTGAAAGGAGGTCCAAGATGCCGGGCGTTTTGTGGGATGCTCGGTCCCATACACATCTGTCCAGGGTTTGCAGTTACTTTGCTCCCCGACAATGGTGGTCCAAGGACGACGGGCAGTCTCCAACAATTGAGTGGAGTACCTCAGGAAGATCGCTTGGCCAGCGGACACTATGGCCTCACTGGTGTGGATTTTAGCAGCAGTTGTTTTGTTCCACGACTGGAGTACGGGGGAATTTTCATCCGTCCCTTTGAACTTGGCTTTGGCCACCGTGGCCACAGTCAGTTTTGCCTCAGCCTTTTCATCTGCCTTACAGGCTTCCCCGTAGTCCATGTCTAAGCCTCACTGGGAAATTATTTCCGTTGAGGTCTGGACATGGTTGAGGAACTGTTCAGGACTTCCCTCATCGAAGACGGTGACAGCCAAGGTCATTGTGTTGGAGACCTTTATTTTGTTGATTACCTTCGGGGTGTCCATGGCAGCGGGAATGTAGGAAATGGGTGGCTTGGACCTCCCTGAACTCCGTTCACACTCCTGCAGCTTGAGTCCTTCTGGGCTTGACTTGCTGGTCGACATCCTCTTAATTGCCTCGCCAAGGGGCGTATTATAAAACACGGCGTTGAAGCATTCTTTGGTGCCATGTTGAGGTTAGCTCGAAAAAGATTTTTTTTATTCTTTTATTTTTAAATTTTTCTTCGTCGGCTTTTATTTCTTGAAAGTCTTGCTTCCAACTATTTCGCGAGAATTCTCAATCACGAAATTAATCCGACTCGTAGGAATCCCCGATCGCAGAAGTCGATCGCTCGAAGTTTCTCGCTGATGCTCGCTGATCGCGGGAGAATTTTTGGAGAGCTCGTAGATCGCGAAACCGTAGGAATTTGCTGATCGCGTAGCCAATTTTGTATAGATCGTTGATCGTGCCAAAAAAACGTATCGCTGGTGCGAAAAGTTAAAATTGCCGCTTGCGATAAAAAAAATGTTAGCGTACCTCATGTTGGAAGGGTTGGATGTCGATGGCTTCGGTGCGCGAAGGTCGCACCACGGTTATCTATAGATAGTGACCTGAGCCGATTCGTCGTAAAAAATATCACGCGAAAATTATAGGTAGTTTCGACAGGTGTCGAAGAATTGATTTTATGAGCTATATTTTGTGCTATTGTGAGGATGGAAAGGCAGTGGAACTGCACTCCAGTCCAAACGATGCAAACGATCATTGTGTAGACTTCTACACAATATGGTATGTCTATACCCTTCTGAAAGATGTTCAGATCTTCCAAAAGAGTGTTCTCTTATTTGGGGTTCTGAACTTCCATGTTGGGGAGTCCATGCCGTCGGGAGGTGGACTCTTTTACTTGGGGTCCTGAGAATGCTCCATTTAGGTTTTGTACCCCAGGGTACAAAAAAGGCTGATTCCTGCTCTATTTAGGTTTTGTACCCAGGGGTACAAAAAAGGCTGATTCTTGGCCTATGTCAGAGCCATGCCTGAGCCATGCATACAGTCTTAACAAAAAAGAAACCACTACCTATAACTATGTTGTGCTAGCAAGGGTTAACCGGAGAAACGAAAAACACAAACTTGGAACTATTTAGCTCCGTGAAACTCGGAATCTGGCGGCACTTGACGGGTTTTTACAGGAGATCAATCCATACATCTCTTCTTTGCATCGAAGCAGACGTATTATAGATTATAGTACGGTACAACACAATATATGGAATAGCCCCGAGACACTCGAGAGCTAAATAGATACGCTGACGTTTATGACTCATCTCTGTTGTATCTTTCTAGTTGTCACCGCTGTGTCATCATCATAACCAGATCATAACCGCTTGTTAGCACCTCTCGGACATAATATATTATTTCATAAGTCAACTGGGACTTGTGATAGGAAGCAACGACTATAATCTCAAATCAATCTCAAATCAATCTCAAATCGAATCTTGCCTCCACCGTTGCGTATATCATAAGGCAACATAACCCAAACGAAAGCAAGTCTGAGGAATACCTATCCATCATGATGCACAAAGGAGCCCTCCTCGGTCTCATTCTTACTCTCATCTCCCCCGCCCCCAGCACCGCATTCGCACCGTCCCGCTCGACAAACTGCCGTAGCACCCGCCTAGAATCTACACCAGAAAATAACGCCAACAAAAACTTCAACGCTCTTCTCCAAACAACCCTCCTCTCGTCCTTACTCATCCTCTCTCCCCTCCCTTCTCACGCCGACGGACAAACCAAAGAATTCAAACTGCCCCCCATCGACCGCTCTGATCAATCTCGATGCGTGCTAAACTCTTCCAAAATGGGGCAGGCCAACGCCGCTCGCGACAAGCTCTACGATTTGCGAGAGTGTTCCCTCAGTGGTGTCATGGGAGACGGGTATGATTTGAGCGGGGTAATCATGACCAAGACCGATGTTTCTAAGGCCTCCTTCAAAGAAGCCCAGTTTTCAAAGGGTTATCTGAGAGATAGTAATTTCGATGGAGCAGATTTTACAAATGCTATCGTCGATAGAGCCACTTTCAAAGGGAGTTCATTGAAAGGTACCATATTTAAAAATGCCGTGTTGACGGCCACTAGTTTTGAGGGTGCCGATGTAGAGGGAGCGGATTTTACCGATGCTTATATTGGGGATTTCGACATTAGGAATTTGTGTAAGAATCCTACGCTCAGGGTGAGTTTTTACTTACGGATGGTTTGTCTCTTATTTTTTATTGCACACTAAAATTTGTCACGATGTACTTGCCATTTTCTTGAACAAGGGTGAAAATCCTGTCACTGGTGCAGACACTCGCTTCTCCGCAACCTGTCCCTAATGATGATTAATAAATCATAATGTCACAACTGATGTGAAACGACACTTGATATGTTTCAATTTCGGTGCATTTTGAGTTTGACTGCGGCCTTGGTGTTATCGAAGAATAAAACTGGTAGTGGTGATATAGGCAGCTACTAACGCAGGGCCGATTTATTGAACACCATATTTATATACTCGTTGCTTCCTACGGCTATGTCATTTGATTCGATTACAATAATGGACAGTAGTCACTGTCGCCCACGTGTCCCTTATTGTTGTAGAAGCGTCATCTAACAATCATGTCATGCGTATGCATTGAAAACCGTAATAGATGCTGCTCTATCCAGCTCAGGAAGCTAAAACCATTGCGACTCTCGGCATTTGTGCAAAGAAGTCGTTGACTGCGCAAGCCACGTATTGGTGCGTCATGCATGGGAAGTGTATTGTAGTTACTTGACATCGAAACGCATGTTTCGGATTAATTGCACCCGCATACAATTGCTAATATTGCGCAATCTAGTCGTAGAACACCGGAGAATACCTGAATGAACCTCCTACGGGATGCAATGGATTCGATCTCAATAGGATTGTAACTTATCATAAACATAACAGTCAATGAGCAGTGCCAGGCGCTTTGTTTAGTCAATTTCATCAAAAGCTATACCATAAGACAATGCCCCAGTCTTCGGAATATGCTTATCACGTATTTCATTTTTACAGACTAGATTACTTCGTAGTGAGTGAGTGCAATTCAGAGTGAGTCAGGGCAATTCAGCCGTTACTGGAGCCCTTCGAAACCTGCCTCGATCAAATTGCCAAATGATTGCCTGAAGACCCTTGATGAAGTAACCGGGCGCAACATGGCGCTTGAGCGAACAGCACGACTGAACTTGGGCGACGACTTCATCGCCACAGTAAATCCAATGAGTCCACCAACCAGCACTCCAACAACACTAAACAACACAATCTTCCATATTGGGAACTCGTTAATCTCTAAGACATTATAAAAATCATCCGTGTTGTAGTAGTCCTTGTCATGAGTCTTGTTAACTTCAGATAAAAGAGCTGCGCCTCCAAAATCACATGTTGCGCCCTGAGAGCGATGAGCCTGCCAGAATTCGTTGAAGATCTCATCCGCTTCGTCATATAAGTCATCACCAGTCATAGTATCCAAGTACGATGCATCCTTATTCTCTTCACGCAAGGCGTATCCCAGGCCACCCTTAACAGTAGTCTCGGGTGCATCTCTATTGGACTGGCAGATAAAAGCTCCACTGTCCTCGCGGTTGCACGCATCGATAATTGAGTCATCGTTCAAGTTACCTTTAGGGATCCATCCTCTTTCCAAGGCGAGCATATAAGACCACTGCGGGTTATACAAATCTGTTCGAAAGTTCCAAAAGTAGAATCCGTGTCCAATTCCTGAAAAGGCAGATATCTTTTTCGCGGCCAAGTGTGTCATCACTTCATCGGTACCATCACGCCCGCGAGGTGCCTCAGGCGGTGAAGCTACCCAACTCATACCACCCTCACCTCGATTGTAGCGTTCTGTCATCCAATCACGATCGACTGGACATAGTCCAAATGATGGTCCGCTCATTCCAGTTCCATATGGCCCCTAATGTCAAAAAGAAACTCACCAGATGAGAAAATACGACTAATCTATTGCAAGCACTTTTTCCTAAAAGGGACTCACCTGTAGACCCTTTCCAATATCAAGAGGAGTACCAGGCTGTTCTTCGCCCATGTAAGGAGGGGAGCATGGAATATACTTACAGGGACTGCGAGGAAATCCTGGCAAGTTATCATTGAACCCATTGAGCCACATGGCACAGTTATCAGTTGCCAGACTCCACTCGCCGACAACAACGGGGCCAAATTCCCTTTCCATCAATGCAATGCGACTTTTTTGAGCACATGCACTGTTGTAGAAAGCAGTCCGAGGGGCGGGATCCATCCAGGCTTGATAGATACTAATAAAGAAGCAAACAGGATCGACGAGAAAGCATTAAGAGATACAAGACGAAGCATAAATTCACAGACTTACTGAGTATCCAACGCACGATCAGGACAGCCCTTCATGAAACCACCCCAAGTCTCAGGAGTGAATCTAAAAGAGTCATGCATGATGAATTTCCAATAAGGCGCTTTGCTCTTTACGATCAAGTAGGCGTCCCAATAAAACTGTTTCAAATAGTTTAGAGGAGTCAATTCCCACGGTTCATTTACCGGTTCCACACCCAATACCGCTGGATGGTCATGGTATCGATTAACCAACTCCTCAATAACTTTCAGCGAATGAGCAATGTTCTCATGGTTGATAACGGTGTAATTTATCGCATGGTTGTCGAATTTTCCCATCCAATTGGCCGCACGGATAGGCCAATGCTGGAATGTTGTTAGGTCGCGAGGCCAGGTATTAATGCCAGAAGTCCATTGAAAGCCCATAGTTTGCCCTGAATTGTCAAAGCCATTTTGGGAATCTTTTTGAGTGTGCACATCGAGGAGAACGGAGAGGCCGTAGGAGCGAGCCCAGTCGAGGAGAGTATCCACGTAGTCAAGTGCCCCATCAGTACAGCCAACTGTTCATCAAAAGAAGTAATAGTGCAGTCGTATAGTAAGCATAAACTACTGCACAAAAGAATGATGCGCATGAACAAAGTTGGTCAGTCACCATAAGGACCATATGGCTGAAACATGAAGTCCCCTACCGGCACCCTTAAACTGTTCACCGCTCCACCCTTCGCTAAATCCCTTATTATATCTTCCGTCACCCAACTCTCCCAATGCCTTCTCAACTGCTTGTTCCCTTCCTTAGGCCCTAACACCTCGCAAAATGAATAATGATCCATTGCCACTGAAGTCTCGTTCCCACCGAGGAATTGATAAAAGAGAGATGGTGTTATCCACGGTTCGAGGACCATCCATCCTCCTAGATTAACGCCGCGGATTTGATTGTTGAAAGGTAGCGCGTGGGCGTCAGAAGCACAGGTATGGGAGGAAGAGTAGGCTATAAAATGCTTGAATTGGACGCCTTCGTCATCAAGATCTGGCTTGTTGGGACTTGGAGATTGTGTGGCCACTGTGGAATCTGTGGACGTAGACTCGTCGGCGTTTAGATTTCTGCCTACATCGCCAGTGAATTTGGCATGCTGCGCATTGGCTTTCTTCAGAACAATCTCGGAAGAGGATGCCAAGAGGAGGGCCGTCGTCAGGGTGATGGAGCGGAGGATCATTGTTGGAAGATAGGTAGTTGGATCTGTGACACATCTGCACATCTGACAGTCACATCATGATCCCAAATTTTTGGTGAAAGTACCATAGATTGTTGATTATTGGAGACGACAGGTCCCGATCTGTCCCGATCCGGCCCTGATCCCGCCCCAAGCAATAACAATAGTATTGGGTCACGATGATCCCGGGAAATTTGCCTCATGATTCAGGATTGTCTCTGGATCATGTGATGGTGTCCGCAAATAACGAGATTTGCCCTGGATTGGGACCATTAGTAGTCATTTAGTGCAACAGCAACTGAAACATCTCACACCAAACATAGAATTAAATCAAAAATTACAAAATGATAAATGAGGGCCTCTTATTAGACATAACTAAGTCATCTGTTTTGGGAATACCAGCAAGCAAATCATCATGATGCCAGAAAAAGCACAGACTTTCAAAATATAACACCATTTCCCATCAGCTTTGAAACGTTAAACTTCAATTGCTTCATAAGCAACTTAAGGACTTGCAAAAAACCATTGCCAAAAGAAGTCAAGCCACCCCATCAGCACCAAAAGATGAAGAAGTAAGTGCAGTGATGGCATCAAATGTGACAATTACTTGTCTGGGTCTGGTTCATTTTCTTCTGCTTGCTCTGGCTTTGTCTTTATTTTCTCTTAGTGCCAAGTTGAGAAGTCCAGAAAAAGAACTGGGGAAAGAGAATGCCATGCGCTTGGTCTCTGCACCATTAAAGAGAAAGATACTACACTCTTAGCTGTCTATGTCAAACTTGCAATTTGCAATAATTCTCAATAGTAGTCAAGATCCTGATAATTTTTTGTATAATTGTGTTTGTTGCTTGGTTGGAATATGTTGCCTAATGCTGAAAATACTGCCAAATCTCACATGGATTTGTTTGGAATTTGTGTGATGACTTTCTTGTGTATATGGGAAAAAAGCAACGAGACAAGGAGGAACTTTACCATTTTCATGTGTTGTCCATCAGTGATCATTTCGGAGATCAACATGTTGTGCCCAATTGTGGTAAACACGGTATATCTACATTGGGATAGTCATCCTACCCCAATTTCTTTACGATAATACATATTATTGAACTCAGAAACTTTTTGGTTTCATTCCTGTGCGAAACACATTATCGATATTAAGAAAATTCCTCTGTTTCTTTTTTGTTAATGATATCAGTCAAGTTCAATACTTTAGACATAATAATTGAATTGCTTTCGGTCCTATTAATGGTTGCTTTGGTTTATGAAGTCCTTAAGACTAGCAAGAAAGGCAACTTTGTTATGTGGAAGCTTCTGGCATGAAAAACTGATCACAAGTTACAACAAGGGAAGACTTGTTGAATTTTCTGCATTTGATGACCTCTCTGGATCCTACAAAATAATGTGAAGGAGTGAATTTCCCACAAAATCCCTTGAAACAATTTGCCACCTTGTGATGCATACCTGGCAACTCGATTTTTTTATACCCAGGTTTCCATATCCTGAGTACGTATCATTTTAAATGTAAGTGCATAATTGATGATTTTTGTGTAACAACCTATCATAATTGTTTCATTTAATTTTCAACAGAAGTCAAAATTTATGATGCCATCCCTTCAAAATGAGATGACCCTGCATCAGGATCAAATGGTGGGTACAGAGACGCTTCCCCCTGAAAACAATTGTAATGAAGGGTGGGCAAACTATACATAAAGCTATGCTTAAAATTCTACCCGGAAACGTGACCACTGCATACTTCTGCTACAGAAATTACCTACACCTCATCACTTCAAATAAAGCCAGGTCATGATACTATTGCAAGTTTGTTGCCATGGGTCATGGAGTGGTTTTTATGATTGGTGTTGGAGTTTCTATTGTGATGATGAATGTCTGTTTGTGTTGTTGTGCCTTTTAAGGATGGGGTTCAAACAATTCACGAACTGGTCTACTTTGGCAATGGTATTTGAATGGATGACTGGTCATTGTTGAAAGGACACGGGCAAGCCAAGCAACATGAAATTATGGCGGTTGCTGGAGGAAGGCAACAAGTCCATTGGGACTGCGTAATTTTTGTTATTGGATCATTTATGAATCCTGTGAGACAAGAACATGAGAAACAATGAGGAGGGTAGCAACAAACTGATGGCATTGCTGTGCTGTAGTCATGAAGCATTGATATGCTTGAGTAGCAAAGGACCTTGATTTTTATGGCTCTGCGGCAGTAGGAAGGAAGTTGAGAGATGAATTTACCAGAGGGCAGGAAGCAGTTATTTTATTGAGAATCAGTATTATTACACTTACAAAATAGACCCCATGCTTGTCTATGATATTTGGATAGCCCAGTAGAATCTGTTTGGGCTAAACAGTGGCATATTTTGCCATAGAAATGATACTGTGCCATTTTTCTGCTCGTGTTGTTTTTAGCCTTGACATAGTTGAATACCCTTTCTTTATGTCCATGTACTTTACAGTAAAGAGGCAAACATCCTTGTTAGAGTAATCAAACCATCAACTTCGGTAATTTGAACTTAAATGCATCCATCTACTTGACAAGCAAAATCTCTCTGCACCCCATTATAAATATGAATAATAAGTAGATGTCTGTTCATCTGAGCAGATTTCTCATAAATTTGACCCCCTGGATGATTTTTTCACCTTTTTTTGGTGTGCTTTATTTTGTGTGATACAAACATTAGGCGTGCTTGGACTCTTGTCATGCAAATCTTTTTGTACAATTTCTTGCTTATCATATTGGTTGAAACTGAGTTGGAATGTTGATGGTATGACAGTCCTCTGACATTAAAGGAGATCTTTGTTCAAACAACAATCAAGACTTCAAATTGATGCAAGCTCTGTGGACAAGCGAAGATTCAGTATGCCATGTACACATCAACAATGGATGGGGCATAATTACTCTGGGGATACAACATCCGATCCAAAGGAGTACGCCAGCAAAATGCTACTAAAGCTATCATCTTCAAAAATGATTTTCTATTTGCAATACTTAAGGAGATGAGATGATCTTCGAAATACATGACTGTTAGATTGTTCCACACACTGTTTGTTACTAACGTTATTCCTGATGACACTCAACCCCAATGCAAGTGAAGAAGCAACGTCATCCAGTGGATCGAATTCAAACAAAATGTATAAATATCCCACTGAAACTGTGCCTTAACTTGTAAGAATGAACCAGATATTTGACGTTTGGGGCCATTATTTTAAGCACTTTACACGAAGGCGGGCAGTCTTTGCTTCGGACATCCCAAGTTTCGATGAAAACTTTCTCATCGACGATGGAGGCAATTGCAAGCAACTTTAATTAGACGATGAAACTGGTCATGATTACTCTAACCAGGAAATAGAATCACCCTCACAAGGTTTTATTGTGAGCACCATCTATCGACAAACATCTATGTCATTCATTAGGAAGCAAATTTTCAAGTAAAGCCAACTTGCTGCAGGAAATCATATAACTGAACAATGCCACAGAATTTAGTGACTACGTTCGCTTGACATGTTTACCCAAAGAGGATGCATTTAGTATCCATCATTGGGTATTCTTACTTTGATCCCATCAAACTCTTTGGTGACACGTATTTGGCAACCCAGACGAGATCTGAAAATGTAATTGAGAATGAATTACTCTATAAATTGACAAGCTCGTGCAAAAAAACGTACATACAGGAACTGACAAGACTCACGTCTCCGTAAGTTCAAAGGCGAGATCTAACATATCCTCTTCCTCGTCGGATTTTGGCGGAAGAGTATCATAAACATCTTTATCAAAAATGAGATGACAGGTTGAGCATGCCAATTCTCCCCCGCATGCTCCTTGACAAATAAGAAGATCCAGAGGGCCGGTAGAGTGTATGAATATGTTAGAGACATCATTGGCAATCGCACCGGATTAACCTTTACATGACACACACGTCAAAGTGACGGCGTGAATTGAAATGGACTGCGGTCATACCTTCAAGCTCAATATTTTTAGCGTGTGCGACATCAAGCAAGTGTTGACCCACTTCTGCCTCAACGGGATGTTCATCTCCACTCGGATCAACATATGTAATCGTGACCGTTTCTTTTGAGGAGAATTGTCGGGCTAAGATTCAAATGAAAGCGTGAAAACCGCCGACATAAATATTACCAAAATCAGTGAGAAAGAGAGGTGCGTTGGACAGGGAGAAGCTTTTTCACGGCAGATAACGAGAATTGTAGAAATCGTTTTATTACCTGAATGGATAACATTGCGATTGTTGAAAAGAATTGTTGACTGGGCTGAAAGCGACGGAAACGATTTTCTGTCAACGCAAGATAAGGCCAGTAGAGCCGTGTGGAATCTTTCGAAGATTGTCGATAGTTGACGACGATTTATCACCATGATCATTATTTGGTGGATAACAATATAACAAATGGGGCAAAGCAAGCGGGAACGCGGCACAGTTTGCGGAGTGAATGAAGGCTTAACACTAAGTGCCAATAATATGGAGGGCAGAGACTAGAGACCGGACTGAGATCAAGTGCCGTTACCACAGGCAGAGTAATGGTGTGCTGGCGGTCTACTCGCGCATTATCAAGGCGAATGCTATGGTGCAGCAAGTTGTGTTTGGCAGAGGAGCTCAGAGGAGAAAGAGACGTTCGGCGCACGCTGTTGACGTGTGCCGTGGCCTGCAACTTACTGGAATTTACCTGTTTTTTATCACCGGGGGCCAATTTTGGGGACCGTGAACTGCCGAGTGACGTTCATCTGAACCTCGCACGATTAAAATTTCTCCGAGTGACGTAGGTTAGAAACCGAGTATCACCGTGTTGTATCACCAAGTGCTCGGTGGTACCACCAAGTGACACCGTGTACTTGGTGATAACTACCGAGTACTCGGTGATATCTACCGAGTACTCGGCGATAGCTACAGAGTACTCGGTGATAGCTACCGAGTACTCGGTAATTATCACCAAGTACGGTACTACTACTTGGTGAGCTTCGGTGAGCGACACAGAGTCCTTTGTGTTATCCACAAGTTATGGTCTACGACGTGTTGTATTACCTCCTTACTCGGTGGGTAGGTACATATCGTACGGTACACTTTTAAAGACGTAATCGAAGATTAAAAAAGACACATTGGCATGGACTACACATCGTCATGTCAAGTAAATCATACTTCCAAGTAGGGCACCACCACTACTGTTTAGGCCGAAACGAGTCTGCACTAATGTACTGTAAGAAAAATTAATACACAGTTTTGAAGTACTCAGTTTACTTTACAACATAGAGACTCTTCTTGTCATTGTCAAATTATGATTGTTAATGGATTCTCCTTTTGCTTGATGACAGTACTGGCAAAAAAGGGGATATAATTGAGTACTTTATGATAACCACCAGTTTGGTAAAGTACTTGGTGGTGATACCAAGTACTTGGTATAACCACCAAGTACTTGGTATCACCACCAAGTACTTGGTATAGACCACCTAGTACTTGGAATGACCACCAAGTATTTGATGACAACCGGTGAGTACTTGCTGATAACCATTAAGTCTTTGTCTTGGTAATTACAACCAAATACTTGGCAAGCTTCACCAAATCTTGGTTTCACTTGGTCACTGAAGGATGTCACTATTTGTCCAAGCAAACCATATAGAAAGATCTGCTTGCTGCGGTGCATTATCTGAGTGACTTCCGGTGTGTCCAACAATTGGGAATTCTGGCAAGTGCTGCCACCTCTTGCTCTTGCCATTTGTTTCCCATCATTTTAAAAAAACCTGATATGCACAAAGAAGTAGCCCAGTAGTACTTGATGTGGTGTGACTCACAGAGTACCTGATATTCACTACCTAGTACTAGGGGATAACCACCAAGTACTAAGTGATAACCACTAAGTATTTGGTGATGATCACAGAGCACCCTGTGATAACCACAGGGTACTTGGTGAAAACCACCAATTACTTGGTGATAACCACCAAGTTTTTGATGATGACCACTGAGTACTAGGTGATAACAATTTTATCTTGGCAATTACAACCAAGTACTTGGCAAGTTTCACCAAGTACTTTGCATCACTTGGTGGTACAACACCAAGTGACACTGAAGGATGACTTATTTGTCCAAGAAAACCTTATGGAAAGTTCTGCTTGCTGCAGAACAATATTGCGGTGACTTCCATTGTGTCCAAAAACTGGTGACTCTGGGATGTGCTGCCACCTCTTGTCATTTGTTCACCATCACTATAAAACCAGACATTACAAAACAATTAGTACAGTAGTACTTGATGTGGTGTGACTCACAGAGCACCTGATATTCATGACAAAGTACCTGGTGATAACCACCAAGTACTGTACTTAGTGATAGCACCAAGTACTTGGTGATAACCACCAAGTACTTGGTGATGACCACAGAGCATTTGGTGAAAACAACAGAGTCAGAGTACTTGGTGATAACTGACAAGGACTTCATGATAACCACCAAGTTTCCGTATAACAACCAAGTACTTGGTATAACCACCAAGTACTTGGTATAACCACCAAGTACTTGGTATAACCACCTATAACACTTGGTATAACCACCAAGTATTTCATAGTAACCGGCGAGTACTTGGTGATAATCATTAAGTTTTTGTCTTTGTGATGCAACCAAATACTTGGCAAGCTTCACCAAATCTTGGTTTCACTTGGTCACTGAAGGATGTCACTATTTGTCCAAGCAAACCCTATAGAAAGATCTGCTTGCTGCAATGCAATATCTGAGTGACTTCCAGTGTGTCCAACACTTGGGAATTCTGGAAAGTGCTGCTGCCTCATGCTATTTGTTCACCATCATAATAAAAACCTGATACGCACAAATACTTGATGTGGTGTGACTCACAGAGTACCTCATATTCACCACAAAGTACTTGGGGATAACCACCAGGTACTCAGTGATATCACCAAGTACTTGGTGATAACAATTGAGTACTTGGTGATAACCACCAAGTACTTGGTGATGACCACAGAGTACTTGGTGATGACCACAGAGTACTTGGTGATAATTACTGAGTACTTGATGATAACCACCAAGTTTGGTATAACCACCAAGTACTTGGTGATAACCACCAAGTACTTGGTGATAACCACCAAGTACTTGGTGATAACCACCAATACTTGGTGATAACCACCAAGTACTTGGTATCACCACCAAGTACTTAGTGAAACCACCAAGTATTTCATGATAACCGGCAAGTACTTGGTGATAATCACTAAGTCTTTGTCTTTGTGATGCAACTAGATACTTGGTAAGTTTCACCAAGTACTTGGTTTCACTTGGTCACTGAAGGATGTCACTATTTGTCCAAGCAAACCATATAGAAAGATCTCCTAGCTGCAATGCAATATCTGAGTGACTTCCAGTGTGTCCAACCCTTGGAAATTCTGGCAAGTGCTGCCACCTCTTGCTATTTGTTCGCCATCATTATAAAAAAACTGATATGCACAAAGAAGTAGCCCAGTAGTACTTGATGTGGTGTGACTCACAGAGTAACTCATATTCACCACAAAGTACTTGGGGATAACCACCAGGTACTTAGTGATATAACCAAGTACTTGGTGATAACAACTGAGTACTTGGTGATAACCACCAAGTACTTGGTGATGACAAAAGAGTACTTGGTGATAATTACCGAGTACTTGATGATGACCACCAAGTTAGGTTTAACCACCAAGCACTTGGTGATAACCACCAAGTACTTGGTGGTAACCACCAAGTACTTGGTGATAACCGGTGATAACCACCAATTACTTGGTGAAAACCACCAATTACTTCGTGATAACCACCAAGTACCTGGTATCACCACCAAGTACTTAGTGAAACCACCAAGTATTTCATGATAACCGGCGAGTATTTGGTGATAATCATTAAGTCTTTGTCTTTGTGATGCAACCAGATACTTGGTAAGTTTCACCAAATCTTGGTTTCACTTGGTCACTGAAGGATGTCACTATTTGTCCAAGCAAACCCTATAGAAAGATCTGCTTGCTGCAATGCAATATCTGAGTGACTTCCAGTGTGTCCAACACTTGGGAATTCTGGCAAGTGCTGCCACCTCTTGCTATTTGTTCGCCATCATTTTAAAAAAACCTGATATGCACAAAGAAGTAGCCCAGTAGTACTTGATGTGGGGTGACTCACAGAGTACCTGATATTCATCACAAAGTACTTGGGGATAACTACCAGGTACTTTGTGATATCACCGAGTACTTGGTGATAACAATTGAGTACTTGGTGATAACCACCAAGTACTTGGTGATGACCAGAGAGTACTTGGTGATAACGACCAAGTCCTTGGTGATAATTACTGAGTACTTGATGATAACTACCAAGGTGGGTTTAACAATCCAGTACTTGGCAAAACCACCAAGTACTTGGTGATATCCACGGAGTACTTGGTGATAACCACCGAGTACTTGGTGATAACCACCAAGTACTTGGTGCTTATCATCAAGTACTTAGTGAAACGACAAAGTATTTGATGCTAACCAGTGAGTACTTTGTTTTAATCATTAAGTCTTTTTCTTCGTGATTACAATCAAGTACTTGGCAAGTTTCACCAAGTACTTGGTTTCACTTGGTCACTGAAGGATGTCACAATTTGTCCAAGCAAACCATATAGAAAGATCTCCTAGCTGCAATGCAATATCTGAGTGACTTCCAGTGTGTCCAAATATTTGGAATTCTGGTAAGGGCTCCCAACTCTTGCCATTTGTTTGCCATCATTATAAAAGCAGACATGCACAAACAAGTAGCACTTGATGTGGTGTGACTCACAGAGTACCTGATATTCACCACCTAGTACTCAGTGATAACCACAGAGTACTAGGTGATAACCACTGAGTACTTGGTGATAACCACCAAGTACTTGGTGATAACCACCAAGTACCTGGTGATAACCACAGATGGTGAAAACCACAGAGTACTTGGTGATAACCACAGAGTACATGGTATAACCACAGAGTACTTGGTATAACCATCAAGTACTTGGTGATAAGCATTTAAGTACCTAGTGATAACCACAAAGTACTTGGTGATAACCACAGAGTACTTGGCCAAAACCACCAAGTACTTGTTAAAGCCACCGAGTACTCGTTGATTGTCTTGGTTATTTCAACCAAGTGCTTGGCAAGTTTCACCTAGTTTTTAGCATCACTTGGTGGTGCGCTGGCTCCTACCATTGACCAGATTGTTTCATTGAATCAACACGTAACAGACACTGTCATCAGAATGCTGTCAAGTTGGTGCATCACTTGTGTAGAAACAGAATGGTTTTACTGTTCCCTTGAAATGGCTCCTTGTCCTTACTCACTCTGATGGGAAGCATTCAGTTTGAGAGTGAATTCTATTGTTGGTGCTAAATTCCATATTGGCATTAAGTTCTGTTTTTGGCACAGTCAGTTCTACTTTTGGCATTGAATGCATTGAATTTGAATGCATTGAATGGTATTGTCTGCAACAAATGGCACTGAATGCCTAGTGTTCTACAGTTTTTCATTTAAATGACATTAAATGCCTCAAACACTAATATATGTCTCTTGAACTCTGTCAAAAAGGTGATAATTCAGTGAAGTCATCTTGTGTGCTCCTTTTTGTATCCGCAAGTGTCAACTTATGGTTAAGTAGAAGTGTGTATGATCTTGTATCGCGTATTGTGGTAGGAGTGCATTATGGCCAAACAGATCAAAACACAGAGTAACCAGCATTGTAGGGCCACTAACCTATTGGTGGAACTCAGCACTGAAGAAAGCAATGATCAGATATTCTGAGAGTTGGATCTGTTGTTGCAAACATGGACTGCAAACTTGAGATATGGGAGTATGGGAGGCTATGGCTATGATAGGGTGGAATCATATTTGAAGTAACATTTTCAGTTCATTGCATCGTTATTGTCCATGTGGTGTGGGAAATGTACATCATGGTCATGGGAACATACAAAATATCTATAGTCTATATTTCACATTTTGCCCCAAATGGTCCGGAATGATAAGGGAGAATAGCAGGAAACATCTTCAATGTCATAATTGAGTCACCACTAGTGGTCGTTGGTTGGGACAGAATTCAACACCACCAGAAGTAAAATGCATAAGTGTTGATGGAACAGCAAGAATTTAAAGTATATCGAAAGCAAAATTGAAAAGTGAACAAGGTAGCCAAGCATAAATTTTGCACCACATCTCGATCATCTTGCATTAATTTGGTAAATACAACTACTAATTATTATAAACTTAACTACACAATACGTACTTATACTATAATTATTCTATATACTACGTCTAGTATCTAACGTACGTCTACTGTTGTACTTCAGAACACCGAGTACCTCCAAGCGCGACACACTGTCACCAAGTGATACTAGGTATCGCCGAGTATCACCTAGTGATACCAAGTACTTCGTTTGTCGCACCGAGTACTTGGTTATAACCACCGAGTACTTGGTGTGTCGCACCAAGTACTCGGTGGTTATAACCAAGTACTCGGTGATGACCACCTAGTATCACCGAGTGACTCTATTGGCAAAGACGCCGATCGCCGAGTGATACCAAGTGATGTCACTATTAATCCGAGAAAAACATAGAAATCTCCGAGTGACGTGGTAAAATCTCCGAGTGACACCACGTCCGACCAAAAATCGAAAATTCCGGGAAGTTGCTGCCGTGGCTTTGACCCTCTTTGAACTCTTTGAACAACCGGGCTCAAGAACGGGCCCTATACGCTTTTCTATGCTCATAACCTGAAAATTAGCCCGCAGCTTGTGGTGACAGGTGAGGCCACCTGAGAAGAACAAAAAATGGTACCATAGCACTCTTCCAAACCACAAAAGTGAGAGTCATTGAGATAAAAACAGCATCATATTGTCATTTTCTCCCTGAGCGCATTCATTGGGCTATCAATCCAATTTCGCTTCCCACCACATTCCCAAAAAAGCAGCCATACAAACACAAACGAGATCTCAGAGACATTTTCAGACGATTACGTCATGCCATGAGAACTGCCACATCAGAGCAAGCATTCACAACAGCTCTCCTTCCACTTTTTCAATGCTCATTTCAATTCCATTCACAATGCTGCCTGTCATCCAGAATATCTGTGGGATAGTATCCTATAGTAAACCCCTCTCATGTAAAGTCAAGAACTAGGTTGCAAATTACTGTTTTTGTTACTGTCACCTAAACCCCCCAAATATTACTGTCACAGTACTCATGGTAATTCCCCAAGAATTTCTTTATATTCCCCAGTAATTTGGCAGGAGGAGTCTCATTGCAGTGACAAGAACCGCCTTTCCTCCAAAAAAGGCAAAAATACCCAGTAATCATAAATTACTGAGGAATTGCTGGGTAATTTGCAACCTAGGGCAAGGATGACCACTTGAGTTCTCTATTATTCATGAATGTGTGAGGTTTATGCTTGTGAGTCCAACACCTACAAGAAGGCATGCGACTTCATAGCTAAATTTGATGTGGGCGTGGAAGTTCCATATAATAAAGCCATCCCTCCATCCAGGACCCGAAAATACAGGACACCATTTGGATATTGGACACAAATCCAAAAACTAACCTGACAGGTAGAAAATCTTCCATGTGCACTGATCCCATCAACTACATGATTGATTAAGTTGCCCAGAGTGAAAGAAACTTTGACTTCAACACTTCAAAATCTATTTCGGTGTTCTTCCTAAACGTCTCCTGTTCGGTGGAAAAACTGAAAATGAAAACAAGCTTGTGTGTGGGTCTGAATCAGACTCTGATTATGACAAAAGAAAATGCTCAAGCTGAGGATAAATGTCATTGGCAAGACAATATAGCTTGGATAAGTTGACACCACTTACAACAAATTGAAATCCAGCTTATCTGGATCATCATTTACCAAAGGTAAATTCAACATGTTTTGGCTTTTCCTACTGTCTTCAAAATTGAAGGTCAATGCACCCCTGTTCCTGGATAGTTGAGTTATGTTCTGTTCATGAATGGTCTTCAGAACTTTGTTCTGAATGATGTCTCCGAGGATTGATTGCCTCTCTTCTGGATCCATAATGACAATGACATGCAGACATGTGTGTGATATGCAGCAACAACATGTACTGTGAGATCTAGAATTGGATCAAGCAATTGATGCTTGCAGAGTTGTCTTTCATCAATGCAGTTACAATAAAATGTGATAAGTCTTGAGTGGTGGCAACAAGGATAAAAGTCACCCGGGACCTAGGTTGTAAATTCCGATTTTGGTTGCTGTCTCAAAAACATAGTAACCCGTAACAAATCGGAATTCTTGCAGTAATTACTGTAGGTTCCGGAAATATTACTGTAGATTTTGTCAAAATGAGCCTCATTTTGTGATGTCACTGCATCAAAGTTCTTAAGTATTGTACAAAGTACTTAAGTCTTTCACAATAATCTTTCTACCCCAGTAATGTTACTGTCAAAATTAGCAAATATTCCAGAGTAACGCGGAATTCCGCCGGAATTCCTCCAGAATTTACAATCTAGCCCGGGACGAACATTAAGCCAGGCCATGATTCTTTGAGATGGAGACAGAAAAGATTTCTGCAATAACAAAAGTTGCTTCCATGAGTGAGATGCCCTATTGTTGGCAAATGATTCAATAAGGATGATGCTACTATGTATCTCGTTTGGTAAGGTGGGCTTAACAAGATTTCCACATGACTTTTATGTCCTTATATTTGTGAGTTTTTAACATTCACAGAAGTTGTGCTGACATGTGCTGATGGGTCCTATCTAGTGTTTGAAGTGTCTATCTCTCAATATAAAAGCATTTCTAAGCATTTGTAATGAAACTGTCCATATCATGATTATATTGTGATCCAGTATTAACATATTTTATGAGTATTAATCTGTCCCTTGAAATGAAAGAATGTTGATGAAATAATTATTTTGCAATACATATTGCTAGCAATCATGTTGCCTGGATGTTCATGCTAACTATCTTGTATTATGATACATTCTAGTAGTTATGATGTACCACTAACTAGTAAAGTAACAGATGTCATGAGTTTTTGTTTATTACTTTTTACGAGAATGACCTCTCAATGTTGTCAAAACCCACACTCAGTCTGTTAACTCATATGACAAATCTCTATTATGGTTATTATACTCTGGATTGAACAAGAGTAATGTGTTGTACAGTGTATGGATTATAGAGATGTTACCCCAAGTTTTTTGCATATGTGGTTAGTATGGGAACTCATATGGTGTGTAGAGAGAGTTCAGGAGTGGGTTTTAATAGAGTAGTGTTTATTCAAACTTTGCTATCTCAAGAAACTTTTCTTTTAGACAGATATCCAGCAAGCAGTATTTTCACAACCTCTTTTTCATTCATCATATACATAGGAATGGTTGTTCATAACATCTTTGGGATAACTAATCAATTTTCAAATTTCTACAAGCACCTTGTTGTCGGGCAGAAATGATCTATTTCTGAACAGCAGGAGAGAGCTGGAAAGTAGAGAGGCTAGTGCCATGTCTTGTTTCAGTTGCAAAGTCCATAAAGCTGAGATCACCAGCATTTAGTCATGTACAAAATCTTAAGGAATTGGAAAAAGTTGTCCATCATTCCATTATTGCTCTTGTGCAAAGGATATGATGATAAGGATGATTAATGTAAGAAATAATGATGTTACAAATGGCGGGATAGTCAGTGCAATACCTGAGTGACCATGAGAAGACTGCACAGGGATGGGCCCATGTAAGCACAAAGGAATGATGGCATGGTACAGGACACCTGATGACAGCAAAAACTGTGACATTCAGATGACAGAATCTGAAGACAGTGCTGTCAGATGAAGCACCACTGTGTTCCATGTGATTATGTAATCAAGGTGTGCTACTGAAATTCATGTGAATGTTTAGTCAAGAAGTCAAGACTTACAACTATTGCTAGAAAATCAGATTACCTACTCTCATAAAATATTGTCATCCTGATTCATCCGTTGACAATCAGCCACTTCAATTGTATGTCTGGAGTCCTTTTTGGCATTTTTGCTGCATTATCTAGTAAGCAGGAACTATCATTAAAATTTTGAATTCTTCACTTGAAATTTTTACTTCATGACACATAGAATAGAAAGCACCCTGAATTAGACTGCCACATCCAGCAAGAAGACACATTTGAATAAGTCTTAAATCTTAAGGTGATGAAATGACTCCTTCTTTGGCAACTATTAGGCAGCTCAAAAAGACAAGTCCTCATTCTAACGTATGAACATTAACAAAATAGATGTTAAATGGGTAGCGGGTCAAAAATGTTCATTTCAGTTTATGAATGTCCATGCAACACAGGGTGTGGAGATATCTAGAAGCTTTGAGACGTGATAGTCTGGTACATACATCTTTCATTTTTAACTTACGCTTAGTCACTACTTCAGAGAAATAATGAATTATGATGAAGGTCGTGGGATTGATTAACACAAAAAGTAGATACAATGGACTCCAAAAATATTAATAGCCCTTTTAACACAAGTAGCTTCATCATTTCTGCAACAATCCTAGTAATCCTAGTGAAATTTGAGTTGCTTAGATCCATTCAAAGATGATGTGTACTCAAATATTGAGTCTACCTTAACATCTCTATTGTAGAAGATTCATATGGGATTGAACTTCACAATGAGAATGCTGTACTTGGAACAGTGCCCTCAAGGGGAGTTGTTTGTCATTCTTCTCAACCAAATACATTGACACAAAGGTAACACAATCTATTAGCATTGAAGAACAAGAACACACAAATTCATAGACATTTTATATTATATTTATAAGAGTTCACAGGTAATTTGTATCTGCTTCAAGTTTTACAACAATATACTAATTCAAAATTTATAACATTATGTGGATTCTATTTTATTTTGATGACGAATCCTTGCATGTGCAATTTGCTGTTTGTCACTTTTGCATGCAAAAGGCAATATAAACAGCCCACCTGGAGTTTTCCATTTTCATATTTTGCATGTGTATCTTCAAAAGCTCTGACTGTGTTTGAACCCTTGTCTTTCAGATGTTCACTGCTCCTTTGTGTAAGTTTGCATTTGTGTGTGTGAAAATCTCCTCGGAGAGACAAATATAGTTCGCTCGTATGAGTGTACATCATGAACTAGACAAGGGAACTCAGAGTTGCTTTTTCTCATAGGTACATTGCTGTGGTCAAAAAGGCTACGACAGCTCTGGGGAGGAGGTTGCAGATTCCCAAAACGATGAACTCTCATTGGCCAGGAATTGTTTCTTTGTGAGATGTGGGGCGGATCTACTGGACAGTTGTTGGGAATGATGGGAGCTGGTTGCGAGGTCATTCCTGGTTGAGAATAAATAAGACATTTTGGATGATATCACTTTCTACACCAAGTTTTTCATATTGCTTAGCCCACTGGGGAATTTTTGCTTGGACTGTTACAGTGGTTAACAATCCAATGGTTCATAGAGTTCCAGCATAGGAGTAAAAATAAGAAACCACATTTTGATCAGAGATGAGGGATATGCTACTTAAGAATGGTAATACAATGATGAGTATGATAGGGCATTAAAACGCCCAAAGAACTCATTTTCTTCATACCAATAGAGCCTTCTCATATAGCACTGTCTTGTATAGAAAAGAGGTTTAATACATCTGTGTTCTGCCAATGCCGTCAATGCGAAGCATGCAACTGTCACCCATCATGGGAAGACCTTTGAAGCTGCCATCTTCAAACAGAATTCACTCCCTAGACTTGCTTAGTTTCACATGTCCTGGACGTGTCCTCGGCATGTCCTTGGACGTGTCCTATGTCCTTAATTTCTCCAGGACACGGATTTTTTGGGGATACAAGGACATACATCAGTGTTGAGTCCCATGTCCGCCTCGTGTCCTCATTAGTTTTGACTCACATACATTACATAACAGTATCTAAGTACATGCCTATGTATTTTGAGTATTTTTGGACTACAATCTTTATGGATTGTACTTAAATGAATGTGACATGTATCCAACAGTTGCAACTCTAGGTATGTTTCACCTGAAAGTATCAAAAAGGAGCCTTACATGAAACACTCCATGTCCTCTCACGTCCTATAATGCCCTCTGCGTCCAAATTTTCATGTCATTTGTCCTCATTTAAAAACACTAAAAACATGAGATGTCTAGGACATGTCCTGGACGGTGTCTTTTTCAACAATTTTTGGACTCGGATGCAGCGGACATGTGAAACTAAGTAGACTTGGTTACTAGGTCTGTAGCACTGAGGAGGGTGACACCTCTGACCTCTGGGGCTTTTCATTTCTAACAAAGCTTGATGTCAGAAGTTACATTGACAAAGCAGTACTTTGATTGACCAATTGTATCAGGGGGCTTGTAATAATAAGAAATCAGGGCTTTCAAGTTCTTGGTGAGAATGAGCTCATTCCTGAGAATTTGTCACCTCCTGTTACATCATCTTCTCATTTTCTTGCTAACAAATATACCTGACGATGAAATGGACTCTCACCTTCAAAACTATGAGGTAGGAGACACTGAATCCATTCAAGGTGTGTTATATTGTGTAACATCAACCTCTGGGCAACAGTAGAAATAAGATGGTAGCACTAGATGAAGTCTTATCACGAGTCATTTCTCCTGTGATGGATCAGGAATGGGGTAGATGTTGTGAAGGAGTTTCCGTGAAAGTCACTCTTTGACTTCATTTTTGCTACTGTCATGCAACGATCATCATAATGCCTAGGTGGGAGGACACTTGCACAACCCAGCATTGGTAACTATGTGACTTTGCATTTTGCTCTCAATGCCACATTACTCATTGTGGATATTTAAGTTTGTGTCATTGTAGTTTTCTTATTGATGTGATTATGACACCACATGTCATTGTGGTGTAGTTAGTAAGACCACAATTGGAGATTATTTTTCCCCAGATGAAAATTTTAATTGACTCACATTTTTGTAATATCTTGTTTGGAAATATCATTTCAAGCAGACACACCACAGGAAACTTCCTCAGTTAGTTTGCATCCACCAGGCAAGATTGATCCACCAAGAAAGATAGAATAAAAATGACAAAATAAGCAAAAATGATGGTACAGGATGAAAGGTTAGTGCTCGCATATTTTTAGGGATATTGCACGAATCACCAAACAATTAAACACTTTCATAACTAATTTCTCTGATGGATCTTTTGGTCAAGAAGGATTTTCTGTACGGATAGTGTGCAAATTGGCTGGTCAAAAAATGTGAGCTCTTCTGTTGATCAAAAAATGAAGAAAGTGAAGACAGAGACAAGATGCTACATTATATATCGCTGAATCACTGTCATCAAGGGAGAAATCTTCATGTGTGATCTTACACATACAAGCCTCTTCTTATCATGAACGCTTGTTGTCTTGCAAAGGTAGGTGTCAGTCATCAAAGGGGGGTTTACTTTGTCATGGGCAGAGGCCACCTCAAAAAATTTCACATCAGCTTGTGTTTATGACTAGAGTGATATATTTATGGAAAGCTTGGCAATGCTCTAATTGCCAATAAAAGTCACACCTCATTAGAAACAGAGTAATATAGTGCGCGGTGAAATTGAATTCAGCATGGACCATGGACTGAGAGTGGCAATATTTGTCTAGCCTACAAACACAAGGAGTAAAACGCACAAGGCCCCTCATGCTTACGTTGAATCTCTCCTGTTTCTCTCAAATTCTCAATAAATTCTTTAAATGCATCCAACGGCAGATTCAAATTCTCAGCTATTATCTGCAAGTCAGGTAACTCAAATCGACTTTTTGCAGACTTCCGCATGGCATCTAAGAACATCCTCTGCTGTTTGCCTTTGCCCCTAACACCACCTCGTGCTTTGTCAATTTGACCACCTTCATCCATGTGCACTTGTTTCACACTTTCAATCATTAGTTCAACAACATCTTCTGCATCTTCACGTAGAACTACTGGACGCAGACAAGCTTTTGCACGCGCTTGTGATAGTCGAATGAGTGCTTCCAGTTGACGAGTTGTTATGGGAACACTGTCTTTTCCAGATGTGTGCCTGCCAATGTTTTTGCAAGGTGAGAATATTTGCACTGGATGATTCAGGTATCCAATGGAATACAAGTGCAACTCACCGCAACTGCATAAAATAGCTCTGCAAAACATTCGCTGCTTCAGCTGTCATCTGTGGCCTGCAATGCTCACGAGCATAAGCAATGTAATCCTTGACCTGCTGCATAGGCAATGGCTGTTTTTGGAAATCAGAGACCCAAGGCAGTCGACATTTCAGGGGCGCTCTCTTAGAGTCGAACTGATCCATTTCATATGCCAACCTTCCCCCATTTTCTTTGTCAGCATCATTGTAGCCATCGTAGGTCGATCCTCTCATACGCAGTCTACCCATTATGCTACCAGAAATACGTCGATCGCGGTCACAATCAGCATGATCTCTCAAAATGAACACTAGATCAAAGCGAGACAGCAAAGGACCGGGCATGTTTAGGTTTTCGGCAACAGACTTAGCCATGTTATAGTGTCCGCTTTTTGGGTTGGCCGCAGCAATAATACTGCATCGAGAAGGAAGAGATGCAACAACTCCAGCCTTTGCTATAGAAACCTGCTGTTGTTCCATTGCCTCAAGCAGTCCTAAGGTCGAAGAAAAGTGTCGTCGTAACAAGTTTTGCTATGAACAGACATCGCACCATTGGAATCAACACTTACCATCCTGATGACTTCTTGGCATTTTATCAAGCTCATCTAAACAACAGACTCCTTTATCAGCCAAGACTAACGCACCAGCTTCAATACCCATATCACCTCCGGCCTCCTTGGTCAAGGAAACAGTGAGTCCCGTCGAAGATGCAGTATTTCCACCAACATACACACTCCTCGATGCAACTTGATTTGCTGAGAGGAGCATTTGACTCTTACCCATACCTGGGTCGCCAACAATGAGCATGTGAGAGTTGGATCTGATGGTCATACCATATTGGGCTTCCAAGCCAGAAATTTGGGCCGGTGTTCCACCAAGAAGACATAGAATCATCCCAGCTTTCACTAGATCATTCCCGATTATGCTTGGACAGAGAGAGCGAACCAACAGATCAAAAGGAAAGGCCATTCTGGTAGACATGCTGTACATGAGATGGTCCGCATGTGCAATATTAGCAATTTGTTGTAACTCTTGATCCGTGTAGTCCATGCCCGATGTAGAAGTACCTGTTCGTTGCCGTTTATTCTGTCGATTCCCATGAACCGATTCCAAACTACTTGTACTTTGCATTGCAGCCGTCTGACCTCCCCTTGTACCGTCATCTGCTGTTAAGTTAACAATCGAGTGCGCAACCACGTACAATTTGTATGTGCTTGTTTCGACAGCCCGTTTCCCAGCGCGACCACTTGCCAATGCTGAGTTCAACGCCCGAACGATCCCCACTACAACAATGGAATCTCCTGCATGGCACTGATCTACTAAATCGTTGGACACTTCCACTTCCATATGACGCGGTGCACGTCCAGACTCTCGATTGAGGTCTCCATGACCAATGCCTCTATTGCCGTTCTCCAAGTCTTCACAAAACTCCTCCCTCACTTCTTGAATCCTCAACTCTTGCACATCACTAAAATTCGCCATTTTTCTATTCAAAACGAATTTTTGGCTTCTGCACTTTAAGTCTACACATCTCGTTGGAGAGGTGTACTTCCCATCCACGAACTTGCTTACTTGATTCAGTCCACACTTGGAGCAAGTGAATACAGAATCGAGTACTCGAAGTCGTTTAGGACGTGCTTTGGTGACAGTTCCACGGAGAGAAATCAGACAATCTACCGTAGATGTTCGGATGTGAGCCATGCGAACTTGAGAGTTCGGAGCAAGGTTGTAAAACCGAGGTCTATAAATGGCCGTATCGAGCGTAGAAAGCTGAGGATGTTGATGGTTGTTTAGGGTGTGCAATGGCAATAATCCCGAGGAGAACGATTGGTTTTGGCGCCATAATGAGAGAATGACAAGTCCAATGGCACATCCTACACAGACCAGAGCCCTGTCTGGGTGGTGATGGAGATAGGATCCAAAAGAAATGGTCGGTGTAGGCTGGTCGTTAGATTGCTGATCTTGTTGTGCACTGACATCAGGCTGCGGTCCATCTTCATAGTCATTCAACTCTTGTAAAAATAGAGCATGATTAAGTGGGATAATTAGATTTCCTCCCCGTATCTTGGGAACCATGAAACTCGCCGAGTTCTCCGCAAGGCCAACATCATTGGCGCTGCCTTCATTGTTCGTCTTTTCAAATAGAAACAGTAACGATTGTAGCGTACTCGAATCTCTGCAGCTTTCATCCGAGTCGAAACGGCGCGAATCAGGAGTCACCGTCCTAGGAGTACCTTCAATGGGCGGCTCTCGAACGTCATTTTCACGTCTTCCTTCCAAACGACCCAGATTGCACACAACCCAACGAAAGAACGAATGCAGTCGACAGATCTGAGCGTATTCTTCCTTGCCCATCTCCAGGGCGACAACACTCGCGGGAGCAATTCCACTGCCGCATCCGTTGTTTCGGCCCCTTCCCTTTCCTCCTCGTCCACCTCTGCCGCCTTGGCCGCCGGATTCTGGACTGTTGGGGTTTCCTCCCAGAGAAATGGTGTGCGACGGTGCATGTCTTTCCCACAGTTGAGTGAGATCGCCCCTTTGGGCTTCGCTGAGTTTCGCAGGCCGCTTTGGCATGGTGTCAACCGGAGTGTCGAGTCCTCGTCATAGCCCACACTGGAACTGGAAGCACAACCTGCCCGAGATCGAAGAAGAAAAAATGGCGCGCCGTCAAAACAACTTTAGCATCGGGGATGTCGTTTATGAATATTGGAAAACGTATAAACTACGTAATTTAAATTATATCAGTAGTCGAGTCATTTTCAATCCACTTACCGCTTACTAAAGATACCGTTGAATAAGAATAAATTAGAAGAGGTATTGTCATTTAGACTTTCAACGACGACCTTCAGCGGATTTTATCATTTCTGGTCTTCGTCTCACCTTCGACTGGCTTTCAACTCGTTCACACTGATCACATCAGCGAAAGACCGTTCACCATGGTAAGGAACCTCCGCGGTGTCCGCCAGCCCTGGCGGAAATTGCCCTTTCTTTGGCGCATCACGAAGTAGGCGGAAGATTCAACAATACTCAATGTCTGGTTTGCACTGAAAGGCTCGTTGTTCGTCGATGTTTGTTGTCGAGGGGCCAATCCATGTCGGTCGCGTCCACTGACTATTTGTTCGATTGCGCTATGGACTCTGTGGAAAAAGGCGTTCCTATCAGAGGATTTGGGGCGAGGTGCTAGCATCTGAAGAAACGAGTTATTCCACCGATTGTTGTACGATAGTCAGGATCATCCACGGCATCATGACCGTGTTTTGGACAGGATTATGCTTTATTTGTCTTCTGTGTTCGTTAGATGCATTAGCGACCCTCTACTTGTCTGCTGACTTATATCCGTTCCCCCTTCTTTACTTCTACCACGCCTCAGTCATCACAGAAGACTTTCCGCACCAAGCGCACACTTGCCAAGAAGCAGAGGCAAAATCGTCCTCTTCCACAGTGGATTCGTCTTCGCACAGATAACACAGTGAAGTATAATGCTAAGCGTCGTCACTGGCGCAGAACCAAGCTTGGACTCTAAGCGAAATGATCAGATATGTCCCTACGATGCTATGTTTATTCCACCAGGAGCGATACTAGTTGACGGGATAGAATGTTTCATAAGATAAAGGTCGAGTTAATAGAGATCTTGTTGTTCACGAAATGTTAAACTGTCTTAGCTTCTTTCCAGTTGCTTTCGTTTTGGACATCGCGAGAAATAGGGATGGTGGTTTATTTTGTCATGATTCACAACCAGTTATAAGGGTTACCATCATTTGATGTGGCGAAGTCCAACTCTAAACTGACTGGTAAACAAAACATCTGATGACGAAGGGTGGCACGACGGTTGCAACTAGCATCCGCCCAAATCCGTGACGTAAATAATAGTGGCAGCGAAAATCACTGCTAACGTCGTAAAGCGTTGTAGCAACAATCGTTACTGCAATCATGATGCTGGGTTATCTAACATCCTAAGAAGCCCGCAGAAGAGAAGCTCTCAGGGCATACTCTCACTCTCTGAAACTGCAGTCACGGTTTACTTCCCCATGATTTGATAACACAGTAATAATGAAGTAGTTGCGATATTATTTGATGTGGTCCAGTCTAACATACACTAACTCGACAGCACAGAGAGTAGCAAAACTGATTGATGAACTTAACATCTGATGACAACCTGGGTAGCACTTTCGGTCTCAAATAGCAATTCCTAATCTTTGAAGTAAACAGTGGCAGCGAGAAATAATACAAACACTACAAAAACAATTGCCACAGCAATCATGATGCTGGGATATCTAAGATCCTCATGATGCCCGCAGAAGAAAAGTCCGCAGGGCATACTTTTACTCTCCAAAACTTCATCGAACATTCGACGGAAGATATCGGACTTCACTGACATGACATAATACGTGGGTGGGAGCATTTTTCTGCGGCTGTGGCAATGATTGCAGTTGTCGCAGAGGCAATGACAGCCAGTGGTTGTATTCAAGAAAAACGTACTTTCTTCGGCGGTGTGAAAATCTTGGAAATAGTCGGCCTCGTTGTCTATAAGCTGTCTTTTGTAGACATATCCTGATTCTAAGATTCATTGGAAAATAAAATTAGTGCTGTCAGATGCTGGTAGACAAATAGAAACTGTGAAGGTGAAAACAATGCAAGCAAATTACCTAGGTCTCGATCACTCAACAACCTAAAGTTATCTTTTGGCAGTTGAAGCCTAACGATTCCTTCACTAGTTACATCTTTGAAAATGGAACTTTTCGCCAAATCAATTTTTGCAGGTTCGACGCTGCGATCCACGGACAAAGCCGACGCAAACGAAGTAGTGGATACTTCTGATGTAGTCCGGGAGTGACGACTGCCGACATGCTCGAAGGTAAATGATCTATTCATTCCATTCATAATGACATCCTTGGAAGTGGATGCCATACTGCCGTACTGCCGAGAGCCATTACCTCCACTGAGGAAAAGTGAACGATCTTCCCCAGAATACGAATCCACTTTTGTATTCCCGTTCCCGCTGTCGAAACTTCCTCCGCTCATTGTTCGAGCTCGATTTGTCGTCCCCCCACTGCCACCTCCCCATCTAGGATCAGGCAGCAACCTCAAAGACTGAGACAGGGAGCGCGGACTTACTAAAGAGACTAACGAGTTAGAACTGCATTCTCTAGATAGTTTGCGTTGAGGAACGTCAAATGAATGGGTGCGACGATGATTTGATGTTGGAGCAGATCTTGGGATTGCATTAGAACTCGAGCCACTGGATGCAAGTCGCAGGGGTTGTTGAGACCGAAATGGGACTTTCGGAGGAGCCGCGAACTGATTGTTATTGTAACGATAGTTGCTCGAAGACCGGGGCGATAGTGCATCAACTTCCGAGTCTCCCGAACCAGAACGTTGAAGATACTCGCCAGAATGTCTGTCGCCAGATAGAGATCGGCGACGTGAGGGCGGTAACGGCGGTGGGTTGAATGATTGTTGTTGCATTTTGATTCCACCATCATGACGACCAGCGCGCAGTGCTTGATTGTTGGTCATGTAAAAATCGTTGGACGCAGAAGAGCAACTTAAATCATAAGAATTCGACTGACCGAGCATCGGTGAATCCGACCATGTTCCATACGAGGGGATTTGTTTGATGCTCTCTCTGGAAGAGAAGCTGAAAGACATCGAAGAAGCGGGAATCGCTGTATCGAAGTCAGGCTGAGGCAGTTGCCTATCCCTTTTGCCGCGCGTATTATTATTTGTCGTTGCTTTTGACGTCATGCCTCGAGAATAATGTTATGCTATGGAGAAAGGCCGAAAGCGGACGATTGACGGCAATCTGAAACAACTGAGAAGGCACAGTCCGTTACCCTCCGTTACCACACCATCCACCTTCTCAAAGCTTCTGCCGAGTGCCTAGTCGTGCTGACAGCGTGCTGACTGATGTCGACCAGTGTTCGACCCTGATCAAAGATCAAACACAGTTAGAGGTATGGTAAAGGTGTCATTGCCTTGCTTCGTGGGCGGTCGAACCTTGACATTATTTTTTAATATCGTATGGTATGGTAGCGTACAATACCTACCTAGAGGTATTGTACATAAAAGAGGTTGTTCGTTCTCTACCGTGGAGGTTCTAGGTAAATAGCATTCTTAATCCTACATTGCCATGAAGTGTACATAGTAGTGCGTGATGACAAATCTTCGGTGCACGAAGTAACATACCCACGAAAAACAGAGACCCTATGACACCTCACAAGAGATGATTACGTCCTTTCATTTTTTAAGGTGCGCAGGCGTTTCCATTCATCAACCATACACGAGAAAGTACTTTCAGTAGAAACAACCTAATCTTTCTTATCGTGACGCGATTTCCAGTTCAGTCTAGATGATACGGGTTTCCAAAAGTAACAGCAGAACAGAAGAAATATAACAACAGTAGGATATTTCATCCTTGTAACAATTCCTAGAAAATGCCCATCGATACATTTTGCTACGACTTCGAGTTCTTTTGTTGTCAAACCAGCAGATGAATCCATTCCAAGAGAGCCTGTCGAAAGGAAAACATCTCCGTGCTCATCGTGCACGTTGACTTCAAACGACCTTGATGGCCAATCAAAGTCTATTGAGCCAAAGTTGACACCAGTGTAGTATGAAGGTAAAGAAACATCCTTCACGTTTCCTCCTTCAAATCTATGTGATGGGAATAAGTTCAAAATGGGCCGACAGAGCGGTCCATAGATCTTGGGGCCATCGCAGGAATGAGTAAGACCGCTCGAAGTTACCTCTACAATAGCTCCCTTGTTTGAATGAATTCTACTTCGCGTCAAATGGTGACTTGAAGTTGTCGATATCTCTGCGTGGTGTACATCCCCACTCAAAATTATCACACCTGACACTGTATTCAAAAGTTTCAATAACTTCTCCCGCTCATGGGGGAAGTGTCCCCACGACTCGACCACTGGATTTGTTGTCAACACTTGAATAGAACTCACAATGATATGTACTGATGCAGAGCTTCCCTTCAATTCTTGCTCAAGCCACATCCACTGTTCTTCTCCGAGTATTGCGTTTAATTTTCGACTCGAGCAAATCCACGATGGGAGATATGATGGCAGGTCCAACCCGGCGGTGATCCAACGAGTAATGCATGCCACGATTGCGCCAAAAGGAATGTATGGGTTTGAGCCAACGCTCGGTATGCAATGTTTTTCACGGTGCCACCTGGTGTCCAAGAATATAACCTTCACTTTGTTGTTGTGTCGCTCGTCACTATGTGCATAATGAGTGCTGTAATTGGATTCAATATCAGATCCAAACTCTACGGAGGAATACAATCCACGACGTTGTCGTCTTGTAGTATCCGATCTGGAAACGCCCAAAAAATCTAGGTATACATCCCTCCTCCTTTTCTTGTCGGTCAACTCTCGGCCACGATCATTTCCACCATAGTCATGGTCGTCCCACACACCATGTAATCCACCAATCAAATGCTGGTTCCGTCTGAAATTTGCATATCCCAGTGTTTCATTGGTCATCATTTGTTTGTATTCATCTTGCATGACGTCGAGAGGGGTGTCACCCTTAAGTTTCATTGGCGGGTATATCGCATCGCCTGTCCACAGAAATGCCTGCGGTTCGACTGTCGCGGTGATGACATCCCATATAGTAGAGTTGGCGACAAGACCACCATTGTTGTTAGAACGAGATTTCGAGAGGCGCTTGTCGACGGCCCCTCGAGAATGGCATGATCCGAAAGCAAGTCGGGAAAGATGGACTGAAGGGTATGCTACATCGGAATTTCTGTCGGTGTTAGTCCTTTGTGACGGCATTATACTCTTTAGAATTGTCTCGAGACATTCATAACTACGAGCACACCTGGATTTAACCCTTATTTACTCGCCCTTCGCGCCTGTTCTACACATCATCTACGCATCATCTATTGTAACCTTATTGTAACCTATTGTAACTATTCAGTGCGTGTTGTTCGGGGCGTCCTTGTGTTCGTCCTGGTCCTATGTCGATAGGGCGGCGACAGTGTAGATAGCATAGAGGGCGATAGCGTACGATACAATCTTTGTATTGTACAAGATTGTATCATACCAATCTCATAGCGATCTTGTCTGGATGATGTCGTGTTCCAAGCCTTTCCCGCAACAGTCTTACCTTTATTTCAATAGTGACGGATACTTTTGATTATTGCCCTCAACGTATGATATAATACGAGTGATGAACTACCATACTTGTTCTGAATCGAATAACACAGGTATTGTATCATTGAGTACGATATCGGCAGACATCGGCCACTTTTTAGAAGAACGTGGCGAATGGCTCCTGACTCGCTCTCATCTGCTCTCACAAAGAACTCATCCTAAACTTCGCGGAGCCTTACCTGCTTTAAGCACCAATTTAGGAAACAATGTTTCCGTCAACCACTCCCACCTGCATTGCTTTGGTTCTCTTGCTGGTGCTTACTCCATCGGCTCTATGCTTTTCAACACTCCGAGTACAAATCGACGCAGCGCTGGAATCGGGCAAAGGTTAGCGTCCTTGGCACCACTGCGTGCCGTTGAAAGTCCAACCTCTTTCGTGTCAGACGTTATCAAGAAATTTTATTTGGGAAACTTTCGTGGTGACAACGGCAGCAGTACTAGAGATGATCTTGCAGATCAACTCATCAAAACCTGCAAGAAGCTCGGGCAAGTGGGATCCAAGCTGAGCCAGGAAGATCGCGCCAGCATTGATGACATCGCAAATATGCTTTCTGCATTCTCGGAACGCGCCCCGGCTAAATTTGACTTGCAAGGAACTCACAGTCTCGTATACAGTGCATCACCCGGTGGATCGTCGGGAGCCATCGGTCCGTTTGTGGGTAAAGTAACTCAATCTTTCTTGAATGAAGAGAAGTTCATCAACAGGGTCGAATTGTTGAATGGAATATTCAAAATTGAGTTGAATGCCGAAAGGCGAGTATTAGATGACGACAGAATTAAAGTGACATTCAAAGAAACTGCTTTCTCGCTATTTGGTATAGAGGTGATACGGAAGGAGGTCAAGGGGCAAGGAGTTTGGCGTTGTGTGTTTGCTGGGACTGTGAATTTGCCTAAGGAGGATGGTGAGGTCGAAAGAGTTCTAGTCCGAGTTTTGAAGACTCCAAGTACATTTGTGATTGTTCAACGACAATAGGGAAAGGAAACTGAAGACGAATTTATACGCGTAGTGTGCTACTTTCTCAGGGTGATCTTACAAGCTGTATTAGTCTGCAATATTAAATTAGTCCTTTCCCTAAAATCCCTGAAAGACTTCGTTGTAAGAGGGCATCCCATCAGATTTTTTCCATGGCCTTCCATCCAGAGTTTCGTACACTACTTCGAATTCAACTGGTATTGTCTCTTTGCATGTTTGATATGAATTTTGATTAGGGTCTCCTTCTTCAAGTCCTTCTGGTGTTTTTGTCAGTTCTATTGCCCACTTCGGCATCGCATTATGATTCTTTTTCAATGGAAATGGTCGCGCAGAACCAGGACCAATTCCTCTACGAATTGTTATATCCTTCCAAAATGCAAACATCAAGGTGACTCGTCGACCATTTTTTGTCGCGTCCACTCCCTTTCCTGGGACAACTCCGTGCAAATACCGACCATCGAATGCCACCAGTCGCTTAGATTTCGGATGTGCCATCCACCCTCGCGTTGCTAAATGAACATCACCAAGTTTTTGGTTTGTAACAAGCGATGGGCCCCCAGTGCATGTGGTTGTTGAGTCGCCACTGTCATCAGTGGTGATGTACAAAATTGTTGAAATGATTGGGTTCCTAACTCCTCCTCTTCCTTCATCGTCGGAATCGAAGTGCATTTGATGCCCGGATGCATGCGGTCGGTTGTGGGCCCACATTTCTACGAATCTTGTTTCGTTGGATAATGTGGGGAATTTGTTGGTAAGCATAGGACATGATTGGATTTTCTTTATCAAATTTCCAAGGAATCCAAAATCATTGCTATTGATTGGTTTGTCGCTTTTGATATCTGACATTGGTATGACATATGAAAAATAAGGCGAAGGAGGTTCCACTTGATAGTTGTGACTAGTCCAATAATTGGCAGATGGAGACGAAAATACAGAAATCAATCTCTGAAGTTCCGTTTTTGATAGAAAGTCATCAATTATTTGACAAGGTATGGAGTCGTTTCTTCCCGTTTCCGCTAATTCATCTTTGATCTCAGTCGAATAATTCAAAACATTTTCTGCGAGTCTGCACTTGAAGCCAAGCGACGCAAGCGGTTTTTTCGCCTTCTTGGATCTTCCTGATTGACATAAGAGTAATGCCAACTTTTCACTTGCTTGTAAGTAATCAGATTTGCTTAGCTTGGAAAGATTTCTTTTCTTCTTCTTCGCAGGCTCATCAGTGGAATCGTCATCATCGTCAGAGGACGGATGCTTAGACGACAAAGCTTGCCTGTACAAAGTTTCTACTTGCTCCAGCTCCGATGGAGTTGTAGCTTCGAGCCACAGCTCTCGAGCCGCTTTGATTGCGTCTACAGGATTTGAGTTCTCGTTAGAATTTGGCTTCATATCTGCCACTGCTGCAGTGCTGCTGCTGGTGTTATAGCCCGGCCTGTGGCAGCTTTGCTGCAGTAGAGGTGATGAATGTTAAAGCTCCAACCGAAGCCAGCCTCCAATATTGTATTGGTGGGCTGTGCGAGTTGCGGTCGGTCTGGATGTGTTCTTGATGGACGGATATTGTATCAGACGCTATCAGACGGCAGTCAGACGGCTATGGTATTGTATTGTATTGTATTGTATTGTACCAGGCGGCCTCCAGGCGGCTATCGTACCAGACGGACATCGGACGTTGCAGGACGCAGAGTACCTTTGCTACAGCGATTTTAAGAATAAACTTTATTCTAGATTCATTTGATTCAGAATGGTAGCCTTGTATTTTCTGACTGAACAATTAGCGGTAGCCAAGCTACTATTGTACCTAATAGCTACAATACTAAAGGTGAACTGCATTTACAATACCTCTACAAAATAGACCTCGAGAGTTTGGGTGGACCACACATCATGGTGCAACAATACACGTATGCAATTTTTTTAATAAAACCAAGTTTACCTCTCGCTCGTGTATTTTTTCTCCCTCACATCATCACACATCAAAAATCTGCGTCATCTCAATCGAGCGCGTCACACGCCTCTCCATCACCGAGATCGAACCAGGATCGAACCTGAACGATTGGCAACAGCCTCAACAACGGATGCATGAATGCCCGCCCATGCCCGCGTGGTAACACCTGAATCAACGCCACAGTAGTTTTCATAAATGAAAAATTCCTTAGCGCCTCCGTCTCAGCAATCGCAAATGGAATCGACTATCCCGTGTCCAACATCTCAGGCCATGTTCCACACCGACATCAGACCCAAGCGCCCGCGGCGCAATCAATGGCAACGTAACGACGAACGCTGGCTGCCAAGTAAAGCGCAGACTACAGGTGCAGACGAATGGTGTGAATCACAACCACGCCATCCATCTTCTTCGGGGGACGACATCAACGAAACTACACTCTGCAGCTCTCGTCGCGCCCAAATCAACGGTCGACAAAGACAACGAACTATCGCGTTCGCATCTGCCATGGCAGCAGCTCTCATGCTATGTTCATCGTCCGCGCTCCTCCCAGCAGCTACCGCCTCCTTTGTAAATCCTCCAAACTTTTCCCCAAACAACTTACAAAAAGACTCCATGAGCATTCTGTCACGTAAAATGCCCACTCGAAGGACCAATTTCGCCACGAGTTTCCCCCCCAGTAAAACATCGAGGACGAACGACACGTGGTCGAATGCCGTAAGACAGAAAAGTGGTTTGAGTGAATCGAGATTCGGTGTTCGCAGACGTGTCAAGTCGGTGTTGGATAAGGCAAAGAAGCGAACGGGAATCGACAACTCATCGGTCCAGGGAAGGGATGAGACGTTTACTCAAACTGGGCCTAACATTGTTGCCGAGACGGCATCCATTGGAGGATTGGGGACAGCGTCAGTCGATGAAGATGAGCGTGTGGATGCAGCTTTAGACTTTATTTCCAAGGATGATCAGAGTACGGTTGAAGAAGTAATCAGCAGGGAGTCATTCTCGGGGGGTACTCAGATAGAGGCAAAACAAAATGGTGCTGCAGACACATCCTCCTCCTCAACGGAGTATGCTCCAACAAGTGCACCGAAAGAAGATAATAAAACCCCAGATGATAAGTTTGTTCTCACGCCTAACAGTGCGCCAGAAAGCAGCGATACTCCTGCAATCAACATTAAATCTGAAGAAAGAAACTCTGTGATCCAAAATGCAGCTTCTGCATCTTCTCTCCCACTAGAACCCCTTCCGTTCACGCTACCCACCCTTACTCCCGATCAACGGAAACGAGCTATGAGAGGTGAACGAGTTCAATTCCAAGATGACATGGGACGTGCAGGCTCTGGCTTTGTCGTGTGGGATGTCAAAGCTCCAGCCTCAGTGGTGTGGGATTGCCTTCTAGATTTTAAGTCCTATCCTGAAACGATCCCAACAGTTCGTGAGGTGGTGATGTACACCAACACTCATCTGAAGGAAGACTACCGAGCCGAGAAACCACTGGACTTTGAAGATGGGACTGCCGCCATCTGCAAACACGGTATACCATCAGTGACACGTGCACAATTCTCTCTATCCAAGTTCCGACTCAAGATTGCAGCCGTGCATACATATCGACCACATGCCAAAGGAGACTATATGATCTTCACATTAGATCCTGCCAGTACGAATATGGTGTTGAAATACGCCAAGGGAATTTGGCATACGCAGAGCAATCCTGATGGGAAGGAAGGGTACACTCGCGTTTGGTTGCTTTGCGAATTAAGTGTTTCCAGATTATTGCCGCAATGGATAGTTGATTATGCTGCAGCCAGGGCTATGCCCAGAGCGACTACGTGGTTGAAGCCCCAAGTAGAAGCGGCAGCAACGTTATGGTTGAAGGATTCGGCGAGAGATTAATGATTGCGGTTGTAGTAGAGAATGCTCTGACTGCTGATGATGTTAGAAGATATAACGGTGGCCCAGGATAGGAGGTGGAACCTGAACAAATTGAACTGGTCATGTTTTTGAGGCTGTCAACTGGCCTGGCGTCACTGCAGTTGCATTGCTGCGGGTGTAAACTTATTGAAATGAATTCCATCCATTTCATTACAGAGAATGTGTGTCCAAGCGTGGCAACAGCAATTCTAACATTAGTTGACAAAATGCTGCATGCACAAACTAACGCTTAACTACTTAATCCTTTAGAACTCTGATAAATATCAAGCTAAAAGTAGTTTTCCAAACCTGCGGTGCCAATGCTTCTCATGCACTTGCCACCGCATTCTGCACCTCCTCAGTGGGAGTAAGAGAAATCATCAGACCACCTCTCCCGGTACCACTCATTTTATTGGAGGATTCTGAGCATCTGAGCATAAAGCGACAGTTGAATTGGAGAATTCCCTTGTCTTCTTATTATGTTCGAAGATGTGACGGTGGTCCAGGATAGGAGGTGGAACCTGAACAAAATTTAAGTGGACGTGCGTGTGAGGCTCTCAACATGGCCTGGGGTCACTGCAGTTGCATTTGCTGCGGGTGTAAACTTATTGAAATGAATGCCATCCATTTCATTCCAGAGAATGTGTGTCCAAGCATGGCAACAGCAACTCTAACATTAGTTGACAAAATGCTGCATGCACAAACTAACGCTTAACTACTTAGTCACTCAGAACTATGATAAGTATCAAGCAAAAGTAGTTTTCCAAACCTGCGGTGCCAATGCCTCCAACGCACTTGCCACCGCATCCTGCACCTCCTCAGTGGGAGTCAGTGCAATCATCAGACCACCTCTCCCGGTGCCACTCATCTTAGCTCCGATGGCTCCGGCAGATCGAGCAGCAAGGACAAGATCATCCAGTTCTTTACAGCTGACTGTCAGTTCTTGAAGCAGTGCATGGTTTTGATCCATTAGTTTTCCCAGCGTGCTCAAATCTCCATTCTCTACAGCTTTCTGACCCTTCTCGACTAAAACTTTGTACTGTTCTAAAAGATTAGAAAACCAGGCTTCGTCGGATTCCTTTTTCGCCCTCACATCTCCCACAACCTTGGTAGTACTCGCCGTGATTCCAGTGGAGGCATAAACAATCCGTATCGGAGAAGGCAGCGACTTTTTCTCAAATATAGGTGCCCCATCCGTACGCTGAAATCGAAGTAATCCCCCAAATGTTGCGGCAGTATTGTCGATTCCAGATGGCGTTCCGTGATATCCTTTCTCTCCCTCATATCCCGCAGCGTTGATTTCATCTTCGGAGAGACAGCGAGACTCGGCAATGTTTACTGCGCGAGCGAGGCTAACTACTTGTGCAGCTGATGCGCCAATGCCGGATGCACAGCATAGATCCCCTCCAAAGGTTAGTTTGATCCCGTTTTGCTTCGTATCGACACCCAAATGATTCAAGGTGAGATTGATTGCCTCCATGCCCTCATCGTGTTTTTGTTCTTTGTACAATGGCACTGCGGGACGATTGTCCACTACTTCCAAGCCGGGCCCGTCGAGGTACTCCAATTTGCAGTCTGTGTAGGCGGAGACGGCGCCAACGAGTGCAGGAACTTTGTAGACGACGAAATGTTCACCGAAGAGGATGAGTTTGCCAAAGGCGCGGGTTTTGTCGGTGGGGAAAGTGCTGGCCATGATGTTAGGATCCGCTTGAGGTGGCGCTTGTTGTGAAATCCAAAATTTACAAATGCCGTGAAGTGTAAATGTCAGCTTCCAGTCAACTTCTCTGTCATGCACGCTCAGCTGCAAGTCAACATATGCCACACGACCCGCACACGACCCAAAGCGACGCCAATGACGACCGTACGATGAGGTATGTGTCCTGTATGTGAGTGAGCGTATAAAACACGTCTTACGAGGAAATAATGTCGTACCTAGTATGTTGGTGGCCCACCCTCGAAAGTAGGAGTCACAGACAACTGAAAATTATCATATTACAAAAAATTTCTGACGGAATTTACACTAATTTACGCCATCCCGCCAACCTGATACCTGAAGCGTGTCTAATAGTGCCTGCCTATTAGCATAATATCATAGATTCAGAGGTTCAGAGGTTCACTCTGGCGGCCACAAAAATGAATCGTCTCTCACGAAAGCTCACAAAAGGCACGCCCCACCCCCCGCTCATGGCCGAACGGCGTATCGTATTATATTAACAGATTTTAACGAAACAAGCAATCTGTAAATTTTGAATCCAGCAAATCAACATGTCTCAGCGACTCCTTGAATTGGCCGGTGGTTTCATCAAATCCGTCAATCCCTCGCTGCTGCCATTACCTCCACCCGGCAATGAGAAAACTGGCAGCGATGTTTGTTACCTTGGACCCCACGGAGAAGAAGCGAAACAATACCTCGTTTACTGCAAGGACTTGCCCGAGGGACAGAGAGCCATGGTAGGGAGTTGGTGAGTGACTGAGTAGTAGTGCGGTGATACGCTTTGAAGTGTTTTTTCCGTTGAAAATGTGTATGATTGCTCACAATCTTGTCTTCGCAAAGGTACCTAGACCCCGAACGACATGCAATTGAATACATTGCTTTCGTCGCAATATCACTGATGACCATTCTGGCCATTCTCCCTCGGCTCTCGCGATACCCACCAGAAAACGCTAAAAAATTGAATCCTCCATTGTTGATTAAAATTGTGACACTCTTCACTTTTACCAGTCAACTCATATACAAAACAAATGGTTATCCCGGAAAGATACTCTTCATGGGCATGCCATGCAATGTGCTGTGGACGATGTGGGCGATATTATGCTTCTGGCCAAATTTGAGTGCACAAACAATGCATGTGATGTATCAGCTGATAATTCCTTACTCCAGTTTGGCGATTGTTGCCGTGGCTACTCCAGATACTTCTGGTGAGTTCCGCACGACATAATGTTGTTGTTCGCTCGATATTGCACACTAACACACTTTTCAAACTATTGAATCAATTACTGCATCCAATGTTCCCAGATTTAGTGATGTGGATGGAGGTTCCATTCTTCTTTTTTATGCATTATGCACTCATTGCTTACCCGATATGTCTAATCAAAACTCGACACATTTCCGTGCTCCCACTTGATAATTCCAAAGATGGTGTTGTTTCGAACTTTTTGAAGATATGGATATTAGCATGTGCTTATTTCGCTCTCTTCTACTTTGGATTGGGCGTTCCCCTGTCGTTAATCAGTGGCCTTAACTTGAATTATATGTTGCACCCTCCTCCAAATCCAGGAGATATGGTATCAGGTCCCAACTTTAGATTGCAATCCACTTTGGCATGTGCAGCTGTGTTTTTCTTCATTCAGTTTCTGGTTACTGTATTCGAGATTTTCGGGAGGGGTGTAGAGAAGTGCTCTACTGAGAAGTCGAAGAAATTATGAAGAAGTCAAATTAAAATACGGATACCGTTTCTGTCATAAGTCGAAGTGCTGCATCAATATGTTGACATACCAGAAAAGCAATTTTGGATGTAAATCCTAATTTTGGTCTCAATTATACTATCTACACAGGAAAAATAGGGACACCACTCCGTAGCGACGCAAATTTAACCATCCCATATGTTAAGCTACCCGCCAAGAAAAGATTGATGAGACTCCACGAAACCACCAAGGAAAAGCATCGATTAAAAATTGGATACTTTTCACGCAAAGGGGATAAATAAGCAGTTCCAACGACTAATTGGCGGTACTTGAAAAACCATGGGATTGTTAAGCCAACTCTCAGTGGCTTGGATGAATTCATTTTATAATCAAACTATGGTCAGCAAATGAGATATTGAATTAAATTCTAGGTAAGACTACAAGTGAAAGTCATCATCTCACCAGGAATGGCCCACCGAATATCATATCCAGGGTTGCTTTGGTCTGTAAAAGTGTTGATCACGTAGACAAAGGGGAAGTTCCGGTTGTAATCGAAACCTTATGCCAAGCTGCAGCAAAAACCATACCGCTCATTAAATTTGCAACCGAGCTGTAAGCCAAAACGATGATTGCACCCAGATACACCAATACAACAAAAGATTCCCGTTGCTCTTCGAATGTCATATTGTTTGTCCAAAAGAAATTAAGCAATTCAACGAGTTCGTGAATGTTCGCGTCGCGCAACAAGCTCAGAGTCTTTTCTGAATAAGTCAAGACTTTTCCTGCTGAAGATTTTACTGAGTCTACAGCCACCCGTGTTAGATCCTTTCATTTGTAGTGAGCAGTGTCATTTGTCATTCATTATTCACATCACAACGGTAGACATCTGTTAGAAAATCCAGAGCAGCGCTGATTCCACAGAGAGACAAAATGAGTACGAAATATACTAACCCCAAACTGGTAATCTTCATTTTTTGTGATGGATTTCACCACATCGTCAAATGTTTGTGTCGTTGAAGATACAACCTTCTTGCTGTAGTCAACAAAACTACAATTATCGTCCTGCGTTACCGTGCGTACCGCTCCCTCAAAAGTTTTCGTCGAAAGAGACGCTGCGGACTTGGTCAAGTCTCCAAATCTATAGCTCTTGTTGCGTGTGACTTTTCTAACGGTGCGTTCAAACAAATTTGCATCATGCTCGATGTACTGGTTGGAGTCATCAGCTCCACTTTCGGTTGTAGAGAATCGCAGAGGCCAAAAGGGATTTAACCGATGCTGAGGCGACTTCTGACCAGACACAACGAGTGACAAAGTAGGGTAAAAAAGCTGGACGAGAAATAGAAAAAGAGCTGGCGTGCGCTTCATTGTGGTTTAATTACCCAAACTCTCACTACTTGACGGAGTTTATTCGATGATGCCTTTTGTAGTCTCGTGAAGTCTAGGCAGGTGGTCAGACTTAGACAATGATCATCGCTATTGGAGTGAGGACTGATCGTTATTTACATGTGATTGTGTTCCCTTTCTAACCGAAATCATGAAATCCTGACCCGATATGATGTGGCAGAGCGCGACGTGCTAGAGCTGGGACAGGCTTGGACCAGGCTTTGACCTGCTTTGACCGACAGGCTTGGACCAGCTTGGACCAATCACAGGGTTTCTTACAATAATATTATTTTGCCCGCAACCGCTCACAATCGCCAGAAGGAGCCATATCGAACAAAATAGATCACCCATGACCAATACTCTCGTAACAACACGAATAGCCTACTACAGGCCTACTACCCTCCTACCCGTACCGTACTGCAGCTAACTGGTAAAACTCTGGCTATTGTTGACTTGTAATTCTCGAGCCGCGACAATAAAAGCATCTAAAAGCACCGTTTGCTCTTAGCTCCTCCATCAATAGACGACCCCCGCCCGTCGCGCGCACTACCGCTTCCCATCTTGGTAAAGGCACAGTTGAAACTAACGGAGCGGGAAGCGGCTGCACATGTTCTCAGCTCCACTCGGCCGTCTCCAACAGCACAACCTCTAGAAGACCTCTAGATCAACCCTGCCTAGAGAGCACAACCTCTTCTTAAGCACGCGTGCACCATGCCGAAGAAAGAATCATACAACTTCGGAAATTGTTTCATAGCTTGTAAAAAGATTACCAATTTAGAATTATTAGTCTCTGTCTTGTTGCTAGCTCAGTGTTACCCATCGGAATGTTTAGGAAATTCGTTGTATCCCAAGCCGATCGACGCAAATTCCTGGCCTGACAAATTCCCAGCAAAAAGTCACTGTTCTAAATGCGGTCTATGCGAAACAAAGTACGTAACGCACGTCGTTGATGCGTGCGCTTTCTTGGAGGATGGGATGAAACGCAATATTGATGGTCTAGAGAGCATCGTACACGGTCGTCGACGGAAGCCAGATGCTCACGAAGACACAAATGGCATAGCAGACGAAGCTAGATTCGGAGTCATGCATTCGCCAATGTTCCTGGCACGTGGGAGAGACATTCCTAATGCTCAATGGACTGGCTGTGTTACAGGAATCGCGGTGTCAATGTTGGAATCGAAGATGGTCGACGCAGTTGTCTGCATTGCGAGCGGCGATGACGGGGTGGACGGATGGAGCAATCCTGAGCCTATTTTAGCCCGCACTGTCCAGGATGTGATGAGAGGAAGAGGAGTTAAACCTGCGTTGGCACCTAGCTTGCGAGTGTTAGATGAGTTGAGAGAATCTCCGGATGTGAAGAAATTATTGTTTTGTGGAGTCGGATGCGCAGTTCAAGGTGAGCTTGTTCTCCTAAACATTTTCATATAGCTGTTGCCCAATGTTAATAACGCATTGCTTTCTTTGGACCAAACGCGAACCTCGTAACAACAAGCCTTTCGGGCAATCCAAGGCGAGTTGGGATTGGAAGAGGTTTTTGTCTTGGGGACCAATTGGTAGGCGTGAAACCAATGCTGTTAAGTTGCCTTTGTATCTCTTCGCGTGTTTGGTCTCATTCTATTACTGCTGAAATAATCGATGTCCGCGAAGTGCTGATAACAGTCCGACTCCAGAGGCTGCTCGAAACTTCCTTCGGCGGAGCGTTCCAAATTTGACTGACATTAACACGATTTTAGGCTACGAATTTAGTCAGGTGAGTGTTTATTTCTTAATTCAACATATCATTCTTACTATTCCTTCTTTCTCACAGTTAAGGTGCTTGTCATACTATGGTATGAAGGACTTTCGTGTGCACGTGAAGTATACTGGAGATGACAAGGCTTCATCTCCTGTTACTTATGAACGGTTGCCCTACTTCTGTAAGTGAAGCGGTTTGTCACCATGATTAGTGCCAGCTTGACTCATCGTGATCGTCATTTCTTCGACCACTATTAACAAATCATAGGTCTTCCTGGAGATGTTGCACAATTTGCAATTGCAGACTCATGCCTTGCATGCTTTGATTACACTAATGCTCTGGCCGATGTAGTAGTCGGTTACATGGCGGCACCGATTGACTCGAACAATTTTCGAATGCACCAATCTCAACAAACCATAACAGTGCGAAACACTCGGGGCGAACGAATGGTACAGAGTGCTGTTAATGCTGGACGATTGGAGATAGGAGCTGTTGCGTCAGGGGCTGGTAATCATGAAAAGTTCGCCTCTGCAACTGTTTCATCAGACAACATTGTACAAGCTATGGTGGGAGGTAAAATGCAAGAACAAGGCATGCCTCGATTTATTGGAGAGATTATGGCTACAATCATGACCAGTGTGGGTCCGAAAGGAGTGAATTTCGCGAGATACTCAATTGATTATCATGTACTAAGAAATTATCTTCATGTCCTAGATATATGGGGAGAAAATGCAACCATGAAAAAGTTGCCCGATTATGCACAATCAGTAGTGAATAATTACTTGGAAACGGACGAGACGTTTAAGCGGATTGTATCTAAGATAAAATCAAAGAAGTGATTAGTGTTTATAAATCAAGAGCACTCCTCGGATCTTCTTTGATTTTCTTCTCAAGATTTTCGTCTATTGGAGATGTTGCTTGGGACACAGTCTCCTGGGCCATAGGCTTGTCTATTTCAGCATTATCTTTCTTGGTACTCTCCTTAACTTCATCCCAGACGAACCCTTCAGCTCTTTTTTCTCTATCATCCAGCGAAGCTCCATCCAACTCGCCTACCTTTTCCAGTATGTCACACCGTAAACTACCCAAAGTTGGAGGATAAAAACCAACCATCATATCCTCGTCATCGTCACTAATTATAGGTTCCAATGCCATCACGCTTGCCTCCAGGCGAAGTAACTTGGCTCGATTCCCATCGGTACTTGTTCCGACTTCTCCATCGTCCTCAGGCATCCATGCCAAGCGACACAATCCACTTACTCCTCCTATAACCACACGAGGGCATTGGATCAATAATCCTCCGGGTAACCTCAACGACCAAACCCCCGATGTATCCCCCATGGGACGGCCATGCCAAGCATCCGCTTCCTCGATCTCTTCTATCGCCCAGCCACGATCTCCAGTTTGCGGACCCCATGTCCACGAAGTTCCAGACCATTTTGCATGCCATTTAAAGGGAGGGACGGGTCGAAAGAAACGAGGGTTTCCTGGTAGTGGAGGTGACGATTGTTCTTCCTCTGCCGTGGGTGGTCCTTGAACTTTTCCCTCTGTGGCATCATCTCCACTTTTATCATCGGCTGAGCGAGGACGTAACTTCTCCTTTGACACAAGAGCACGGAACAGTTTCAATCCCTGGGGCGGACAACTTCCCGGCTCGACGCCTCGTTCCCACACGGGAGCATGTTGAAATGTCACACGGACCCGTCCATCTCCGTGTCTCAAGGATAATTCTGTGCTCATTAGTCCTGATTTTGGCAAAAGAGAGGGACCAACGACCATGCCCACGGCGGCGCATCGGTGCCGTCTTCCCAAGTTTGATTTGTCGTATGTTGCAATTGGAAGAGTGGTGAATTGGGAGGAAGAAAAGCATGTGTTGCAGTCAGATTGAGTGGATGTGGACAGGATGCGATGCGAGTGGGCGACAGAAGAATAGTCTTCGCTGGGCTGTAGAGAAATACTACAAGTGTTTGTTCGGTGGATAAATAATGAGCACGCACAACTTCAATCACTCTCGCAAAAATAAACTAGGAAAACAACTAACCCAGCGACCGTCGAATCGACAACATCTCCCATGTAATCATACGTAGTCCAACTCCCCCACCACTCCCCATCTACGGCATGATGCCTCGTGAAAAGATCCCACTGAAGCGCGGCATCTTCCTCGGCCGTCTTGGGCGCATCGGGAGATTGATTCGTCACGTGGAGGTGCGTCGGGGTTTTGGACGCGACGCGGAACGACGTCAGAAGAGATGGCCGGTGGTGTTGGGAGAACGAGGACGGAGCAAATGCATTGCAGGTGAGGTAGCGCGGTATGAGTGTTGCTGTGAGAGTGGCTATGAGAAGCCGCTGACTGGGTGCCAACGAAGCCATGGTAGGGTAGTGTACTGCGATGGTCGTCGATTGATATTTGCGAGCTTTTATGGATTTTTTAATGCTCCGCGATTCGCCATTGATTCGCCCTGACAAGTGGAACTCTGGTTTCGCTAAGTGGGCGGATACGAGAGGAATAGTAAAATAATGTGGGTAGTAACGACTAACAAATTTGAAATCATTATTCTCGCACTACTTTCAGAATACCATAGCCATATCCTTCTCAGGAATAATCCGATTGTTTGCGAACGAATTGTGGATTATTTTTTCGCGTTTCGTCATGTTTTTTTCTAGATCATGATGGCATTAAAGAGCATTGAAGGCATGTTGTGGAAAGCTATCAAGCAACGTCTGCATCCCAACAGAACCACCAACCTGGTCTCTTCTATGCACGATGAAGTATACGAATGCCAAAGCAAAAGTCAAAGTTTCGAATTCTGCGCAATCCATTCAAGATCAAGTCGAAGAATGCTGACAAAAATCATTACCAAACATTGAAGAAAAAGTCTAACCCTGACATGCATACGTCGCCATCACAAAAAAATCGGAGATTGCTTGGTTCCATTGTTTTGGGTCGAAGAAAGACGTCATTGGAGAAGTACCATGACGCGAAGAATTCGTCCGAGAACAATAAGGAAAATAACGGGAGTACAGATCAAGAATCAAGTTCGCCCGAATTTGACCTCGAAGAGCAGTCGTTAAAGTTAAACATGAAGTCAGCCGTCTTTACGACCAAGGTCGCACTCACTTCGAATAGGGCCACAGAGAGATCAAAAGAACTCAGAAAGATCCCAATGACGTGTTCTGACCTGCAATACCTCTTAAATCGCGAAAATAATTCTGCAGATGTCCCACCGACATCTGTATCGACAGCTTCGAATGATCTCCTCTCACCCACGTCTGCGGCGTCGTCATCGTCTACATCATTCCGTGGAAGGAGAGGAAGTTACACCATGAAGTATAGCTCTTTGACAGAAAAGAATTTCATCAAGGTGCCCTCTGCCAAAACAATCTCGGATAGATTGTATGTGCCTTCATCAGCATCATCTTCGGAATGTGCTTCTTCGACAGGGCTACCATTGAGTTCTGGCGCTGAATCGTGCTCAAACACCGACGACAACAATGCTGCTGATTTTTGTAGAGGGAGTAGGAACGTGAATCGCGGTGGAGATCGGGCGGGAGCGAGAAAGGGTGACTTCACGAGAAAATACTCAGTTGGCTCGGCACTTTATGGAAGAGATGCATCGCTATCGCCGGAGACGATACAAATAATGGAAGAGGTTGAAAATGCATACATGTCATCGCCAATTCCTTCGGGTTATCTCTCTTCGCCCCCGAAAAAGTCTCCCGCCATCCCTGACATATCTATGGGAAGGAGGAGAGATGCGGAAAGGGGCAAGAGGCACTCGGCAAAGTCAAACGTAAGGAAAATGAATATAGATGCATCTTCTCTGCTTGCAAGGGTGAAGAAATCAGACGAACTTAAATCGAATCATGACATTTCGTTGAGGTTGTGTGATGCACCAATAAAGAACGTAGGCAGGAATGCCTTGACTGCGGACATGATATCGTCGAATAGAAAAACGAATGATCACATTGACAGAACCACGCTTTCTGCCCCAATTGAATCATTTGAGGAACCACATCTCGAATGGAAGTCTCCAGCTGATCGATACCAATCTTCATCTGATGAGCGCTCCTCCACCAGAAGCCCTGTAACTATTGTATCAGAGGTCTCAAGTTCTTCGTCCAAACCCGCTGCATTGGCAGTCAAACGGGAGAAAACAACAAAGAAATCTAAGGTTGCGTGATGCAAAGACGAAGGGTGTCGATGGTCGGCAGAATCTAGACAAACGCACAGCTAGATTGCGTTTCGGTGACACATTCGCAAATGATATTCTGCAGCATCGCGCCAAATGTCCACACTTGAATGATGCTTCAAATCACTCTGATATAGTTGGAAGCGTTATACAAGATCGCGCAATGAATGGAGTATCGGTAGCTATACGCAAGCGACCAATATTTGACTACGAAATTGATCGAGGAGACTTCGATATAGTGTCGATAAACAATACCACAGAAAGTTCGCACGATGTTTGCATTGTACATAACTGTGTCATGCATCCAGATATGAAGCAAATGATAATGAAGCTCACAAATTTCCCGGTCACGGCTGCGTTTGATGAACACTGCTTAGATGACGACATTTATAGGCATCTTGCTGAGCCACTCGTGAATAATGCAGCAAATGACGGCATAAGTACAATTTTGATGTATGGCCAAACGGGTTGTGGGAAATCTTTCACCATGTCTGGAATTGAGCTACGCACTGCACGGGGATTGTTTCGTGCAATGCAAGGCATAGACAAACAAGCCTCAGGCAAACATACAGTTACGATGCAGTTCGTAGAGCTTTGTGGAAGCAAAGAATGCAGGGTGGGTTCTTTTATTTGGATCTCTTCTGCTTCGCGTCTAAAGCTTATGCCTTCGTTTTGTGACTATTTCAGGACTTGTTGAGTTCGTCTTCTGTTGATGTCAAAGTTTTGGATAGCAATGATGGCTCAGTTCAACTTGCTAACGCGACCTCACTAGAAATATCAACACCTGATGATCTGCTGAAGGCGATAAATGTTGCCAAGGGACGAAGGGCGACTGAGGCAACAGATAAAAATGGGGTATCCTCTCGATCACATGCTGTATGCCAGCTTCAAATGAAGGTGGGATAACTGCAGGTTTTTAGCATTACCAAAACTAAGTTCTGATGTCAGTGTTTGTTGTTGTAGTCTGCAGATGAAAGAAATAGAGGTGTTCTGACTTTGATAGATTGTGCTGGCAGCGAGCGCCGTCACGACAGTATGTACCATAGCAGCGAGAGACAGCGGGAAAGTGCGGAAATTAATGCCAGCCTATGGTCTCTAAAAGAATGTATACGGTGAGTGATGTTGGTCGACTTAGTGATAGTAACTCAATTGTCAATTGGGGTTTTTCTTTCGGATCCAGCTGTGGTGCGCTCTCTGAATTCTGCTGCACTCTTGGATATTGTATAATTAATCAAGGGCGCGAGCCAACAAAAGCACTAGGATTCCATATCGAGGCAGCACCCTAACAAGAATTCTTCGTGAGACTCTTGAAAGAGATGATGCCAAACTTTGTATCATTGGATGTGTTGCTCCTAATGCCACAGACACTGAGCATACAATGGAAACCTTGAAGACAATATCAGGTATTGCTGGAATTGACGTCAACATAGTCGAGGAAAAAGCACGCACAGTGATCCGATCGGAAATTCAGTCAAAGACTCACACTTTGCCTAAACAATGGTCACATGAGCATCTCTTGAAATTTCTTGCTCAAAAAAAGATGAACACTGTCAAGCTATCACAGAAGCACGATGGGGCAGCGCTCATGAAGATGTCTATTGCTCAGGTGAGCTAAACAAATATTTGGGATGCTTGCAGTCTACAAAAATTCAAGTCACTCATTACATATCCTCATTTTCGCTAATTATATTGAAATAAAGATGAAGGTCCACCTATTTGATGACAGAAATAAGGACAAGGCAAAAGATCTATTTAATCTTTTGAGAAAAGAGAATGATCGTCTGAATAAGCTTCAGCGAGAAGACCGTATGAGTATGGTTAAAGAACGAAAAGGTATACGATGATTTGACGGAAAATCAAACGAAGCAAGATTTAACAACGCAAAGTTGTTACTGTTGTTCACGACAGTGAAGCTTCGTATAGGTGAGCTGAACAAGACCTAAGGTTAAGTCTGCTTCCCATGGTAACCAATCCTCTAGTAATCAAGTTATCTTGGTGCTCCTAAACAATTAAGGAATTGCAATTTAAACAGTCTCCTCAAAAATGACTCCCACACTGACTCGAGTCATCAAAAACTGTACAATGATGGTTGGTTGTCGATCGTTCCACCATTACTAGTTTGTGCTGTAAGTAATGATTCTTTGGACTGAAATGAAGCGCCTCCGGTGCCTCTGTCAAGAGCAGTGCCGTAGTTACATCCTGCTCCACTCGTACCCTTATCGTCGCTGCTCTTCACTGCGACCCCTTGCGTCGATTTGATATCTGCCGGTGTAGTTGCGCGGCGTTTCTCTTCCGACCCCGGCGGCTTGAGCGACTTCAAAGCTGATGTCGCGCTGTTTTTCTTCTTCCTCTGAGGAATAGACCCTTCTCCAGTCGAAACAGACACAGATGAAGAGATCCCCGGTTTATCAGAATAAGAAGTTGCGTTTGACCTGCCAGTTATGGCTTCCTCGTCATATTTCTTCGTATCTTCGATTACGGCATGGATCCTGTATCCAGTAGTTGCGGCTTTAGTACTCTGCGCCTCTTTGTCTCTGCGAAAAAACGATTTCCGCCTACCGCTCTTCTTCGTTGGTTTATTGCTCTCAGTGGGCAAAATTTCACTGACGAGAAGTTCGATTGCTACTTTTTCGTTATCGCTAGCAATACGTTTGATGTCAGGGATTGCCGTATCATCAAGTGCGGTGTTGTCGGTGCTCCCTGGTAGAAGTTCACATTGCCGCATATTCGTGTTTCTCAGTGGAGCAGCCGACGTGGCTTCTATCTGGGACGACTTCGAAGGAGAACTGTGATGTTTCTGTGGCGTTTTGGGGGTGAAGGGCGTGTGCCAATGATGCTTCTTTCCATCTTCTGTCACTGGTAGAATGTTGGTTATCGTACCTACTTCATTCTTCGTGTGTTCGAATTCTTCCTCTGTCAGCTCAACACTTTGTTGCGCTAGTATTTTATTCTCCACGATGACAGCTGCTTTCGCTAGGTTTAAAGTTGGTGCTTCCTCCATCGAGCGGGAATCGGTGCTATCGACAGAATCAAACGTGAATGTCCGCGCGGTTTCATCCCCGGCAGTTGTAGGGCTCAATAATGCCATTCCAGTAGTGTCTGGACTGAGCACATCCGTTCTGTATGAAAAAATGTCCTCGAACTCTTCAATGGTATCAGTTTTGACAATATCTTTCGAGTTATCGCAATCACAATAACCGAAGAATAATATGTCTGCTGCTCCGATCGCTAAGTCACTAACACAATCTGAGCAGTGGTAGTTTCCACAAAGAAGCCGGTGCAGTGTATATTTCCCCAGAGCTGCATTTGTAGGTGACTTGATACCTTCCGTGGGGACTAAAGGAACTTCTTGCTTGGGTGATACAATGTGTGCCTGTTGCTGAGCGTGGTACTGAAGTGTATGCTCGTCTCCACAGACCAATCGCTCCATTGACTGAGACACTCCTTTGGCTTTCGAGAAGATTCAAGACAGAGAAGTGAGTTGTTAGCTTTGATCATTGCATCATGGCGCATGAGTCACGATGGTACTTTTACTGATGCCTCCGACTTACCCACACTACCTGCTCGATCATTCACTTTTGCGAGGGATGTTTCTAAAAGAGAACAAAGAAACGTTTAAAGGGTTTGAGATTTCGGTATCTCTTTTGAAAGCGACTTTTGGTGCTCACTTCAACTCACTCATGTCACCCGCACATTCATTGACTTTTGCCAGGGATGTTTCTAGATCAGGAAGCGGAACTTGATTCAATCTCTTGGCTTAGAGAAGAAAAACCAGAATAACAGTTGGTCGTTTCGTGGGGAGTATTACTCACTTGTAAATAGTCAAGAACTCACCTAAGGAATCTTGGCATTCCCTTACTGCAGCAAGAGACTTTCCCAGATAGGGAGACTGCAATCCCTTTACTTTGTGAGAGATGATAATGTGTGTGTGTGTGTGTGACGAAGATAGCTTATGTTGGGCTCGCGGTTCGGGAATGTAATCAATCGGCATAAAAAACAACGCACTCACGCAAACTCGCTCTGTATCCTTCGACTGCTGAAAGAGACTTTTCCATGTTGAAATAATCAGGTTTGTCTCTACTTGTTTCATTGGTAGTAGTAGGGCAAGGTTCGGGCAAGTTATCAGTTTCGTCATCCTTGCATGTCACGCCTTTTTTGCTGGTTTCCTCCTGCGGTTCATACTCAGTCCGGATCGAATCCAATGATTCGATCTCATCTCGCCGTTCTGTGTGTATCGAGCAGTCAGACTGCTCCTCTTCTCGATGGTCGACAAGTGTGTGTTGTGTTTCATCGACGTCATCAGTAACTCGAGGGAATGAGTCTTCTGGCTCCTTTATAGATGATTCCTCCGTGTATGCTTCATGTTCCACTGGTGCCTGAGTAGAAATGTCCGTCGCCAGGGATGGCACCTTTGCAGACTGTGCTTTCTTTGCCGAATTTGACTTCTTGATAGACTTGAAGATCAGAGGAGAACTTCGTGAGTTCGACACGCCCCGAAATTTCGGAGAGAACCTCATGATGCCGAACACGATCCAATCCTTCGTCTCTAGATGAAGAATTCGCGAATTCGAAAAACTCTAATCAGTCGATTTTATTGCTGCCTCCCGTCCCGTAGGTGTATTGATCTGTGACGAAGATGAGTGATGATGATTGTCGATGCGCGGTGCTTGGTGCCCGAAGCTCGGCAATTCCAAAATGTATGAAGACTCTGTACGAACTGTTTCAGACACCACAGATCTAGAGCTAACTTGGCAGCACATGCACTTTGTCGGCGTCATACTGATACGCAAAAGGAAGAAGGTTTCCCGAATCTTACATTGGCGGGTATATTTCTGCGATAGGACTTAGTACGAGAGCGGAATCAAATATCCAAAATCTTAGACCAAAAAATCATATAGTATGGTAGGTACTGGTATTGTACCGTATATAATAATGCTGACGGGTGGTTCGCCATTTCGCTCAAAAAAAATATTTGGAGCTGAACTACCACAGAATATGTACCACCTTCATACAAAAGAAGAATCATTTCCTCGAGGTAATTTTCAAAAAAATTTGGTCTCCACAATTACAGCACGCCCACGCTAAAACTTACAGGACACTTTGAAATGGAAGATGCCACTAATGTTCGCCACGGTGTCTCTAGAGGTATATTGATACTTCCTTCTTTCCTAATTTGACCAATAACTTGACTCTTTACTATTTTGACCATTGTAGTAGATAGTACCATAATCATAATTATTTTCCCAGCATATCAGAAATTACTACCGGCAGCCACTGCAAGATTTTTTGCTGCAAGCAAGAAAAATAATAGTAGACGTACTTATTGAATCCTTCAAAGAATTTGAAAGGTAAAGAACAGATTGCTAGGACAAGGCCTAAATATATCGGTCGATTGTCCGCCCTGGCTGAATTCAGCTAAAAGGCTGAATTCAGCTCATACCATAATGCATGAAAGACTACCTTAAAAACTTCATAGCGCGCAATCCTTCGAACTGTGTAATCTTCAAAGGATCTAGTTCTCGCCCCTGTTTGGCCACAAGTATGGAACGCAATGGGAAAAAGTTATTAAAGGTCTAATTCAAACCCCATTAATTTGGGGGCTCCGGACAATTTTTGAGACTTTTTGGCTATACACCTATTTTACAGTAGGACCTAGTATACATACCGTAGAGACCTCACATCACCGATTCAGCTTTTCAGCTCTTTTTTGCCCTTCGTAAGTTGAAGTTCGTATTTGTGATTTATGGAGGATTTTCACTTAAGGACGACCTCTATATTATTTGTTCCTTAGAAAGATGATGTTTTTCTGTTCACGAATCACCTGCCACTTGTTTATGTCAGTCAAATCCTCATGGAGATCTAGGTGCTCAAAAATTGGCTGAATTCAGCTTTTGGGGCGAACAATGCACCGATATATTTACTTTGATAAACAATGATCATTTATATTTATTTTACAATAAATAATGTGGTAAATGTACACTGAAAAACATAATGAAGATTATATCTATGATTGTCGATCAGAGAAATTCCATGATTGAAATGAGCTAAGTATGACTCATTTCAAAATTGTGAAATAATATATGATATGACTCTCATGAATGATTCAACCACTTGCCAAAAAACTTGTTTCATGTTTTTTCCAGGTAAGCTCACATAAAACATCACGACTACCCATGTATGTATAACTGAATAATAATTTATGTACAGGCAATTGCGCTTCAAGGCATACAAAAATTTATCACGTACCTACATTAGTCAATAGTTAAAAACTGTCTCACTGGAGAAGGGGAAGAAGAAGGAGAACAGATGGTCTGATTCCGCAGGGCTGAATGTCACAAAATAGTTTGTAAGAATCCTGTTTACCACAACCAGGAATCTGCATTCACGTGGAGCACAAACTTATCCCCCTACAAGACAGAGGCAAGGCATGATAATGTGAGGCAGATAGACCACAAAAGAAGGTTGAGTGCATTTTAGTACAATAGTATTGTTATAGAATACTGCCGCGTTACATTGTGTGACATAGACAAACCAGACTGTTGCATCACAATCCTTTTGCACCATGACAATTTGCGCCCCCGCCGCAGCTGCAGCCGCTGCATCACATCGTTCACAAAAAATACCATTGCAACACCAGTTCCCCCAGGACAGCTCTCCCTGACACATCACCTGAGACAATCCATCTGCTTGGTTTGGTCCGATTCCAGCTATATCAAGAGAGATAACATTATTTCTACAATGCAGATTCTCTTTCACAGCTGCCATCATGACGGGAAGCGGGGGAGATGGGGTGTAGGCTGCTGTAAGTAGATTTTTATACTAATTATTCCCCATTGCATCACTCTACATCATTGCCTCACAGATGAGTTTGTTGCTGTTTGTTTTGTGTTGTCCATGGCGGGCTGCTCATCAGGCTTTCATGGCAACTTTAGACAATCAAAATTCAGCTTCACAAAAACTAAAGGTGAGTGATCTTCCTCAATTTCATCCATTATTCCAGCTTCTTTCTCCACTCTTTTCTTTCCTCCCACATTGGTTTGATAATGACATTGTTTACCAGTTTCTTCATGCTAGGTTGCAAATTACCCAGTAAGTCCCCAGCAATTTAGGATTACTGGGTAATATTGCCTTTTTTTAGAGGGAAGGTGGTTCTTGTCGCAGTGAAATAACTGTCTAACTAAAATCAATTTAGGGTTGGGGTTGGGGTAATCATTGAGACTCCTCCTGTGAAATTACTGGGGAATATACAGTTATTCTTGGGGAATTACCATGATTACTGTGACAGTAATATTTTGGGGGTTTTGGTGACAGTAACAAAAACAGTAATCTGCAACCTAGTCTTCATGGTCTGATGATTGTTTACCACATTCTTCATGGTCTTACGGTGCCTCCCATAGCGCTGTAGCAACTAAAGTGATGGGCACTGAGGTGAGTGGTGCTAATTTTATTTCATCCGTTGCACTCCTTTTCTTAGAAATAAGTACATCCTTCTGACTATCTAGTGCTTCCTTCCACTTTGCAGTTATTTCATCCTGTTTCATCCCACTGAGACCCTTCATCATAGTAAGTGAGCAATACTATCAACTCAGCCATGTTGTAAGCTTGAAATGATTTTGTTTGTGCTAGAATTTCTCTTGCCTTCCTCTCAACAGTGTGTCTATTTCCTGTCCTCTTTGTCAGTTCCTCAATTCAAATTCCAACAACCTTCTTTTGTGTGGCAAAAAAATCATCATCTTTTACCATCGCTTTTGTCTCAGATGAGTTGGGAATGGTTTTGTAGGCATTGTTGGGTCAACGGGGCGGCACCAGACTTTTTCCGCACAGAACAATTTTGTTCCTCTTGGAAATGAACTATTCAAATATACTGCATGAAACAACAACACGGGAAACAGGATGTGTTCCTCCTTACATGACAAGACTAACCATGGTGACAAACTAATAGTTTAGGTGCCAATTAACATAGAGTCTGATAAAAGTTTTTTTTTAAACTGTCTTCATGTACCATAGCTCCGGTTGGTCTCTTGAGTAAATGCAGTAGGATTCAGTCTCCTGAATAAATAAAAAACCTTAGAGTAGTTGCCTCTGCCAAAAATCTTGACACCATTCTGCCTGGACCACCATCAACCTTGATGATGTGATTCACACCTCTGACATCTTCTGCATCCAGGAACCATGGCACAATAGGACCAGAATTTCTATTGTCCATTCCAGCTTTCAAATCCATTGCTAACATCCCTGATCACTCTTTTTCAATATTAGTTTCAAATTTACCTCCAAGTTTAGGAAAGAAAGCAGTCATCATAATGTTCATATGTTGGATGTCTTCTGATTTAGCTATTGTTAAGTATTGGAAGTGTGGCAATATTGTTCTCCAGCAGAAGTACTACCCGTCCTCATTGTAGTTGCTATACGAGTTATAATTGTGGCTTTACCAAGATTTGGTAGATTATTGCGAGAATAAAATGCAATCTTTGGCCTACCGCCTCTGTTACAGTTGCACCATGAATGTTGGGCTAGTTCTGAGAGTTAGGACCGATGTAATCAGTTATGAAACATGCTTCCATAGGATGTCCACCTTGTAATAACATTCACAGAATGATTGTGATGCATGTGTTTTGGCATGACAGAGTTGTTTTTATTTTGAATTCTTTCACTCAAGCATCATTTCATGAACCCTCTTGACAACGTAACCTATTGCATCTGGAACATGGTTTTCAATTCATCCATCATGTGTTTGATTTCTTTATCAAGGAGATGGTTGAAACACATGAGAGGGGGAATACCTCCTACTTTTGCACCCATTGAACTGATGTCTTCTTCTCCTTACTTTCTTGGTCTATGTTGAATTTCTTTCCAACATTTTTGTTTGGTCTTCTGGCATCTTATGTTTACACTAAAATAATGTGTTAAGATGTACAAGGCTCTGTTGACTTCAACAAAAAATCTCCAAACATCTCTCGAACCTCCCACGGTATTTCCAATTGTTCAATTTCAGTATCTACAAAGTTCTGTTACCATAAGCTCAAACTATGAACAGTGGTATGCATGATCCAGTCAAAGAATGCAACCCCAAAGCAAACTAACAAAGTCAATGACATGTTCTATATCTGCAATATAACTTCAACTTGTAAACCATAACAGACGATGACCCTAGCAGGACCCTAGACGTCAAGAAAGAAATTGCTGGAGTATGGGTTGTGAATGCCCTAGAGGTATACTTCATGTGCTCCCTATCACTGTTGTTTATGAAATTGATTACAAAACTTCACCAAGCAAATCTCTAGAGAAGCATTCAAATCATACTTGTGTTCAATTGAAATCTGACTTCCACAAATTTCTTGGCACCCAATGATGGATGCAATGCTCAACGACGGATGCGATGTTGTTTTATCATACACAGATATTTGCTATTTCCTCATGTACATATGTATTGGTCTTACTCTTCTTATTTATATTAATTGCTTAAAGAACATTCCATCCTTTCCATAATTTTTTTCTTCCAAACAGCATTTTCCAAACCATTTCCTGGCAAGAAAGTAACACAACAAACCCTGTTCCTCACAATATCAAAAGAATGACTACCAATTTCTTGGAAACCATGGAGAATAAAAGTCTTTGATATTGAAAGTTACTTGAGATGGCACCAAATATCTGGCTATGATCAGGCATTCATCTATACGTGAGAGGTCTTGTTATCACCTTTTCTGATGCCTAATATGGCCTCTTTCTTGTCTCTTTCTCAATATATATTGTAAAGCTTGGAGTGTAGCTCCATGGCCACAACAAGTAGGACGTAACTCACCCATACTCCTCTGACTGAAATAATTCTCTTGCAATTGTATCAAAATCAGTGAAGTTTGAATATCATAATCTAGAAAAACCTTATCACAGTATTTAATAAAGCTATCTGACGCAAATCCTACAACAACAGGACCTGTTTGCTGCTTTTTGTCATGACAATTGTATACTCTTTGTTGGTCAATTTCAGGGATGTGGCAACATCTTGAGAGGGAGAAAATCTGGCAGTTGGAATGTGAGTTTGATATTCATTTGCATGACAATTAGCCATGGCGCTACTACTCAGGTTGTATTGCATTTTTTGATTGACGAGCGGATGTGTCATGGCCCAATATTGTCAATTTATATTTTCTTCCTTTTCAATAGTCCCCATGGATTATAAGACCCTTTAGCCAATACTGCTGACATTCTTTTTTTCATCTTGTCAAAAGACCCCAGACTGTCTAAACCCTATTTTGATAGATTCTCCTTATCAATAGCAATGTGATCATGCTTGTTGTTCACTGTAACTCCACATGGTTGCAAGAAATCTCCAACATCAATGAAACTGACAACACATCTCAACCACATGGTTAGCATGGCTAACAAGAGAATGGCGGGAGTCAGAAGTCAGAATGAAGTCCCAAAACAGTACCTAGAAGGAAGCCTTGGCGGTAGATACTACCGCCAACACCATGAAGCTTGTTCTATATGGTAAGGTAGAGGTGAGAGTGTCTGTGTGGTCACACAGGACTCCTGAACATTTCTTGATGCATGTCCAAGCAGCACTTGATACCATGATGCAGAAAGGCCTAGACACAGCATATGATAAGGTCTGCAAGGAAGGGAAAGAATGCATGAAGGAACTTCAAAAGGCTGATGAGGCCTTTAAAAACATGGGATCGGATGAGAATCCACCTGAAGAAAAGGCATTTGAGAAGGCTCTAGAAGCCTCCACAAAAGCAAGCAAGGCAGTTAAGCCTGTAATTAATCAGGTGTTTAGCCTATAGTCCAACCTACTTATGGAGGAAGCAAGGCACCCCTGGAAGAAGATCGTGAGTGAACAGATTGCCTGTCCACCCTGGACCAATCTTTATGGGGAAGAACATCATGAGAAGCGGAAGCGTGAACAGTCCTGGGCATCATTCATGGAATGCGTTCACTTCTATCTGCTGACGGTGTTCCGTAATGATGCCGCAGAGACTCAACGCTTCCATATTAGTAATGGATTGAAGAATCCCAACAGGGTTCCCATTTGCCAATTTATCAGTTGCATTCAGCAACTGAATGGCTATTTGGACCTATTGCTCTGTTTGTTCTACTCCAATCGTGCTACCAAGTGCACCGCTGTGGTGAAGCCTTTTGATGGCACCAACCTAGCAAGTCATTTTCTTTGTATGGTCCCTAGGAATTGGCAAGACCAATACGAACTTAGTGGGGCATTAGTACCTCAAAGATTTTGGAAGCTCTTAGAAGCACTCAAATGCATCAAAAAGGCCTACCTGACTGATAAGGATCATGAAGGGCACAAGACTTCTGCGAAATCCGGAGACTCCTCCAAGAGAAAGATGGTCTCATTCAAGGAATGAATCGCAAAGAAGCTCCTCACAATTGCAAAGCACTGCATTCTGTGCAAAAAACATGGGAGCATGCACATGACCCATAATACACAGGAGTGCTGCAAGTATGAGAAGGACTGTACTCCAAAGAATGACTCTGCAGGAAGAACCGTTACATAGTCCGGAGGCTTCTCATTGCAGCAATAGTGCTTATGCAGAACTTTCCGTCAAAATCGATAAGCTCAAGAAATCTAATAAGAAACTCAAGTATGCGCAGAAAAAGCGCAAACTACATCACAAAAGTGACAATCATAACTCCAGCTCATCCTGAAGAGTTGGGTATGGTAGTACTCGGGAATACATTATAGATCCTAAGAAACATAAGAGTAATAAACAAGAAAGTAATACTTCTCACAGTCCGTTAAAAACTAGCACTAGTGCTAGTTCAAAAATTAATTTGAAAAATGATTAAAGTGCTCAAAGCACAAAAGACTAAAAAGTCTTAACACAAAATCGAAGCGTTCAATTTTAAATAATCAAATTGTTTATGATACCATGCTAGAGCAAGATCAAAAACAATCTTGCAGCAACAATTGAAAGTGATACAACACAGAGTGAGGTAACTGCCGAATTGTCAGACTCCAAAATGTCGGTGCCTTTCTCAATAGTGCGACTACTTCCTCCACAAATCAAATAGAAGGAAGAGTCACTGCTGTAGTTGCCAAAGCAAGGTACCGTTTAGCAACTGAAAATCACTCTCTACAGAAACACGCACACTCTTGGAGAAGTTGCATAAGTAACAAAGTCCTTAAGATCCTTCTAGATAGTGGATCTGATGGAGACTTGATGTTTCAAGAAAAGGGAACATCCATGCATTTCCCCCACTTGACAAGGCAGGTGCCAATTTCATGGAACACATCATATGGGAACTTCCTCACCAAGGGAAGGAGCACAGTTAATCTAAAATTCTTTTATTATTCAGACAGCAAGGAGTTTCTGGTGACACCAGATGTTGTGCTGTATGATAAGAAAAAATGACTAAGCCATGTATGACCTCATTCTTGTTTGTAACACGGTGAAAGAGTTAAGAATTGTTCTAGATTATCAAACAAAAGAAATAACGATTGATGAAATCATTTTGCCAATGAGAGACATCAATAGTCTGACTAAGTCAAGAATGGAAGAAGCCTGGTCTGTGAACAACATCATGGCACATGAACCTAGTAGTACCCAAGATGCGACACAGAGAATAGTTCATATCCTAGATGCAAAAATGAAAAAGCAGACCTCCAATCAGTTGTTAGCACCAATTGTACTCACATAAGTCTCCAAGATCAACTAGAGTTAGCCACTGAATATGAGGAACTCTTTGATGGAACATTGGGTGATTGGAATACGGAACCCGTCTCCCTAGAACTAAAGGAAGTCGCTAAGCCATATCATGGCCGTCCATTCCTAGCCCCAAGATTGCATAAACATAAAGAGACCATAATCAAAGAATTAAGTAGGCTCTGTGAACTGGGGGTATTAGAGTTTCAGCCTGCATCAGAATGGGTGTCACCCACATTCATAATACCAAAGAAAGATAAAACTGTATGTTTTATATCTTATTTTTGAGAGGTAAATAATCGGCTAGTTAGGAAACCATTTCCGCATTGAGGTTGAGGGAACTTGCCCATTCATATATAATAGTATAATAATGGAAACTACTAATAAGTGCAATAAATCTATAATAGACTATTATTTTGATGCAATTATGCGTCAATAGCATGATAGTGAGTGTTTCAGAACTTAATAAATGAATATTAACATGACCAACATTGACGGAATACTCATCTTCATGCAGAAATGGCTTAATAAATTCAATACACAACAAATAAGACAATCACCGCAAGATAAGACAATCGCCAAGAAATAAGACTATTACCGAGTCTTGGAAATAATATTATTTCTCGGCAATAGTCTTATTTCTCGGAGAAGGCTTATTTTTCGGAAATAAGAGCCATGTCTACATAGGAATAGTAAATATTCACGTAGCACTCGGGAATAGGCTTATTCCTCAGGAATCGCCTTATTCCTCGGAAAAGGCTTATATCTCGGAAATAGTCTTATTTATAGTGCTATTGCCGAGATATAAGACTTTTCCGAGAAATAAGACTATTTCCGAGGTAGCACGAGTTACTTTCAACAAGTACGTTGCTGCATAAAACACAATAAAAATGTACTGTCACACAGAAGACAAGAAATTTCATCAGATATCGTACCATAACCTGTCTGATGATGTAATGCCAAATCTCTCTTTGGTTGCGATTAAATTAAATAATATAAGTACTTCCTACTAAGTTTTTATGCTTGCTTAGGTCCCTTTACATAGACAAGTTCCCTCAACCTCATTACCCAAAGTCAGTACAGTTTTGCAAGAGTTAGAAGGATTTACTTTTGCTACAGCCCTTGACTTAAACATGGATAATTATACCATAAGACAGTACGGTTTCAGTTTCCCATGAATTCGAGCACCAATTCTTGGGCAAATAGCACAGAACAGTTTATTTTTGTTGTGCTCTGATGTGTTGTGAGTTTTGCAGCTTTTTGGCATAACTCAACAATCGCACGGAGTTATGGAGGCTTATACAGATCGGTGTGTTGCTGTTGGCAATGAGAAACTATCCCAGACAGTTTTAGCTCTAAATTGTGGGCTTAAACAGGAGAAAACCGAAAATGTTTATGCCATCATGCGATTGGCACTTATACTCCGGTGGTACTCAAGACCTGCAGTTTACGGTAGATCATTTAAGGTTGGTACTATCCCGGTTGCAAGACGCGGGCCTGCAAGTCAACCAGAGTACTTAGGATGTATCCTAACCAGAACAGGCATAAAGCCACAGCCAAACAAAGTGCAGGCAATCCTTGCAATCACCCCACCAAAACAAGTCAAAGACCTCCGTAGATTCCTGGGCATGGTCCAGTACTATAGAGATCTTTGGGCAAGACGTAGTGAGATACTTGCCCTACTCACCTCATTAGTAGGAGAGTGTGGCCATACCAAAGTCACCAAAGCCAAGAAAACCAAAAAGAGACCATCGTATTGGGATGAGATACATCAAATAGCATTCGACAACATAAAAGCTACAATTGCAGAGGATGTAGTTATAGCCTACCCTGATTATTCAAAATAGTTTGAAATATATACTGATACCTCGTCTAAACAACCTGGCTCGGTAATTATTCAGGGTAATAAACCTCTTATGCTTTCTTCAGCAGAAATTGTCTGTAATGCAACAAAAATACAGTGTGACCAAGATTGAACTACCGGTTATATTGGAGATACTAAAAGAGTTCAAAGGCATGCTGTGGGGACAAACAATCAAGGTCTAGTATACAGACCACAAAAACTTGATCCAGGATGCCACCTGATTAACCTCAGACCGTGTCTATTGGTGGAGATTATTACTTGAGGAGTATGGTCCCAAGGTCGTGCACGTCAAAGGCATCCATAATACTGTTGCTGGTGCCATCTCTAGGTTAGACTCAGATCCAATCCAAGATGACAACACTAATTGGATAATGTTCACGAAGTGCTGGTGTTACTACACCAAGCATGCAACAAGTGCAGAAAGCACTCATGATCACCAGGAGCAAATCAATATGGTGTTTGCCAATCGCAGCAACAAAGATGTAATTTACCCATTAACAGTAAAGGAAATTGCACAAGCCCAGAAAAAAGATGCAGCTTAGCAAGCATGATAAGTATTCCACTCAGTTGGTAGAGGATACACAATTATGATGTAAAGATGGCAAGATGGTCATCCCCAAAGTTCTTCAAAATCGAGCAGTTAGTTGAGACCACCACTATTTGCAGCATCCTGGACACACATGTCTTGAAGAGGCGCTACACGCAGCAATGTATTGGAAAGGTATGAGATGTACCATCCAATCACATGTCAAAAACTGTTGTATACGTCAAGCTAACAAATGACACAAGCACAAGTATGGGAAACCATACAAAGCTTGTCATCACAAACTCTTGGGATGATTGTGTGTAGACCTTATTGGGCCATACATTCTCAAAGGTTATGATGGGACAGACATTGACTTTATATGTCTTACTGTGATAGATGTAGCTTCCAGTTGGTTTGAAATAGTAGAACTACCGGTCACCACATATGTGGTTACTCCCATGGATACAAATGAGCAAAGGGGCACTAAGACTCATAACAACTCTAAGTTACCATACTTTGACAAGTCATCTGGAATGATAAGTAACTTAGTAAATAAGACCTGGTTTAGCCGTCATCCATGTTGTCAATACATGATTTATGATAATGGAAGCGAATTCAAACTTCACTTTGAAGCCCTTTGTGAATCATTTGGGATCGAGCGTAAGCCAACCAGTGTCAAGAACCCACAAGCGAATGCAATACTGGAGCAGGTGCATCAAGTAATTACAGCAATTCTCCGCACTACTGAACTAGACATGGCCAATACAGTAGTTGCCAGTGACATAGATGTGTTCCTAACAAAGGCCACATGGGCCATTCACTCAATTTACCATACAGTCCTAAAAGCCTCCCCCCGTGCAGCAATTTTTGGCAGGGAGATGTTGCTCAATGTTTCCTTCCTTGCTAACTGGAAAAAATTGGAAAACATAGGCAGCACCAAACTGACCTCAACAAGAAGCAGGAAAATGGCTCATGCTGTGATTAGGATTACAAAGTTGGTGATCAAGTACTTCTTAGAAAAGATGTTATCCTCAGCAAATCAGAGAGTTGGTATGAAAGTGATCCTTGGACTATCACAACTGTTCATACAAATGAGACAATCAGGGTTCAACGCAGAACAAAATACTAACAATTAAACATCAGAAGAGTCACCCCTTTTTTTAACAATCAAACTTAAACAGTTATAAATGTTATTTTTTATGTGTTATCTCCCTCTCCCAAATAAACACTTACACTTTACCACACAGTAAACAGACTTTTCAGTTTGTTACACTACACTAGTAACATAATAGACATGGATAATTTTTTACCTCATAACAGTTTTTTCCCTCAAAAAGTCACCCTGATCCTCCATTTGTGGGGGCAAGTGACATAGGCCAAAAATCTGCCTTATTTAGTACCCCTAGGTACCAAATAAAAAACTCCCAAGTAAGGACTCATCCTAAACTCCCAAGTAAAGAAGGATCCATACAAGGCAAATGATCCAGAACAGTGGATCTATGCAACAGGAGAACACCCCTGTCAAGAACACCCTCAAGAGAAGGGTATAAACATACCAGGATAGTGTAGAACCTAAACAAAATCCAATTGTTTCGCTTAGGATGACAGGGATTGCATTGCCCTTCCATCCTCATTTGTTCAAGATAATCAATAAACCAATAGGTCGCAATTCAGCAACACCAACAAGTTGTATACCGTTTTACCTACAAAAATAGTATCTAATATGTTTACTTCCACGCGGTTTAGGGCCGCAACAGTTGCACCACAATTGACATTTACTGCATGTCTCACAGAAGAAGAAGCAGCAGAAGAAGAAGAAGAAGAAGAAGCAGAAGCAGAAGCAGAAGCAGAAGCAGAAGCAAAGCAAAAGCAAAAGCAAAAGCAAAAGCAAAAGCAAAAGCAAAAGCAGAAGCAGAAGGAGAAGGAGAAGGAGAAGGAGAAGGAAAGAAGGAGAGGAGGAGGAGGAGGAGAAGGAGGAGAAGGAGAGAAGGAGGAGAAGGAGAGAGGGGGAGGAGGAGAAGGAGGAGGAGGAGGATGAGAAGGAGAAGGAGAAGGAGAAGGAGAAGGAGAAGGAGAAGGAGAAGGGAGGAGAAGGAGGAGGAGAGGAGGAGGAGGAGGAGGATGAGGAGGATTAGGGAGGATGAGGGAGGAGGAGGAGGAGGAGGAGGAGGAGGAGGAGGAGGGAGGAGGAGAAGGAGAAGATGGCAAGGAGAAGGAGAAGGAGAAGGAGAAGGAGAAGGAGAAGGAGAAGGAGAAGGAGAAGGAGAAGGAGAAGGAGCAGAAGCAGGAGGAGAGGAGGAGGAGAAGGAGGAGAAGGAGGAGAAGGAGGAGAAGGAGGAGAAGGAGGAGGAAGGAGGAGAAGAGAGAAGGAGGAAGGAGGAGAAGGAGGAGAAGGAGGAGAAGGGAGGAGAAGGAGGAGAAGGAGGAGAAGGAGAAGGAGAAGGAGAAGGAGAAGGAGAAGGATGGAGAGGGAGGAGAAGGGAGGAGAAGGAGGAGAAGGGAGAAGGAGAAGGAGAAGGAGAAGGAGAAGGAGAAGAGAAGAGGGAAGGAGAAGGAGAAGGAGAAGGAGAAGGAGAAGGAGAAGGAGAAGGAGTGAGGAGGAGGAGGAGGAGGAGGAGGAGGAGGAGGAGGAGGAGGAGGAGGAGAAGGAGGAGGAGGAGGAGGAGGAGGAGGAGGAGGAGGAGGAGGAGGAGGAGGAGGAGGATGAGGAGGAGGAGAAGGAGGAGAAGGAGGAGGAGGAGGAGGAGGAGGAGGAGGAGAAGGAGGAGGAGAAGGAGGAGGAGAAGGAGAAGGAGAAGGAGAAGGAGAAGGAGAAGGAGAAGGAGAAGGAGGAGAAGAAGGAGGAGGGAGGAGGAGGAGGAGGAGGAGGAGGAGGAGGAGTAATGGGAGGAGGAGGAGGAGGAGGAGGAGGAGGAGGAGGAGAGGAGAAGGAGGAGAAGGAGGAGAAGGAGGGGAGAAGGAGGAGAAGGCAGGAGGAGAAGGGAGGAGAAGGAGGAGAAGGAGGAGAAGGAGGAGAAGGAGGAGAAGAGGAGAAGAGGAGAAGGAGGAGAAGGAGGAGAAGGGAGGAGAAGGAGGAGAAGGAGGAGAAGGAGGAGAAGGAGGAGAAGGAGGAGAAGGAGGAGAAGGAGGAGAGGAGAAGGAGAAGAAGGAGGAGAAGGAGAGAAGGAGGAGGAGGAGGAGGAGGAGAGAGGAGGAGGAGGAGAAGGAGAGGAGGAGGAGGAGGAGAAGGAGGAGAAGGAGGAGAAGGAGGAGAAGGAGGAGAAGGAGGAGAAGGAGGAGAAGGAGGAGAAGGAGGAGAAGGAGGAGAAGGGGGAGAAGGAGGAGGAAGGAGGAGAAGGAGGAGAAGGAGGAGAAGGAGGAGAAGGAGGAGAAGGAGGAGAGAGGAGGAGGAGAGGAGGAGGAGAGGAGAAGGAAGAAAGGAGAAGAAGGAGAAGGAGAAGGAGGAGAAGGAGGAGGAGGAGGAGGAGGAGAGGAGGAGGAGAAGGAGGAGAAGAGAGGAGGAGGAGGAGAGGAGGAGGAGGAGGAGGAGGAGAAGGAGGAGAAGGAGAAGGAGAAGGAGAAGGAGAAAGGAGAAGGAGAAGGAGAAGAAGGAGGAGGAGGAGGAGGGAGGAGAAGGAGGAGAAGGAGGAGAAGGAGGAGAAGGAGGAGAAGGGAGGAGAAGGAGGAGAAGGAGGAGAAGGAGGAGAAGGAGGAGAAGGAGGAGAAGGAGAGCAAAGAGAGAAGGAGGAAGGAGAGGAAGGAGGAGAAGGAGAGTGAAGGAGGAGAAGAGAGAAGGAGGAGAAGGAGGAGAAGGAGAGAATGATAAATGATGATAGAATGATGATAGAATGATGACAAGGATGAGAATGATGACAATGATGAGAATGATGATAAATGATGATAATGATGACAATGATGACAGAATGATGATGAATGATGATGTCTATTCACAAAAGACACCTTAACATTATCACTAATGTACCATAATTATTGATGATTTATGTTAACACTACTGATGTTGACAATGATTGACAAAACTGACACAAGACACTCCATTAATAACATTATAACAACAGAAATGAGAATGATAATAATAAACAACAATTAATTGAAAACACTGAATCGGAAACCACTTCCAACTCCAACGACTGACAAAAACGTAACCTTGTTTTAGTCTGGTTTGGTCGCTTCCCAAATTCTTACCAGATGACAAAGCTATTTTTGAGTAGAGGTCAACAAATTAGTATGAAACTCCAGGAGAAATGACTATTTACTGAATTTGTTACTCAGTGAGTATTGATGATATTAATGATCTGATTCTTGCTATTATCAAAACTCATAGAGTTGAAAATGTGGCAAGGATACATTATTGTGGGTATGGTACATACAAAAAAGTATCTTTATGCAAAGAACTGATGTGATGGATTATTCAAATGTATCCTTCAACATTTTAGGTTCTTGTGCTCCATGATACTTATTACCTATTATGTGGTAGATACAGTATTATTGTGGTTGGCAAGAGAGGTGTGCCAATTTTCAATTCGATTTTCTTTGTGATTGTAGAAGTTTACACATGTAATTTCCACGATCAAAGATTCCCTTTATGTTATCTGTCTGTCCATTGTAGCCCTATTTGTGGCTCCAAAACAGTCGTGCAAGCTGTTTCACTATGTTCAGCCCCAAGGAATCAAACCATCTGAATGACATAGGCCAAGAATCTGGCGCTTCCAGGTGGAACTCCATAAGTCTCCTTCACATTGTTTCATACAGAGGAAGGACTCAAAAGTCATAAGTTATGAGTTTCTCAGAAATCATATCCAACATTTTCCTTCCTACAACCCACCATACACATTGTAGGTGTTTTCTTAGGTTGAACATCCAATGGAGGATTTTCTCAGGAACATTCACATGGGACAGTTCCTTTGGGCAGTTGAATATGGGCCAGTCATGGAACTGCCACAAATCACTGCCAATCTCTCCCATGATCATTTGTGTTTTGTTTGTGCATGAGATAACTAGTATCTCATTGTTAAGCTCATAAAAAACAAAGTCAGCAAAGTCTACATCAAGATTTTTAACTACTTTCTGGCTTAGGTCACTATCAATTGATAACCTACTGAATTTGTTTTGGACCGCCTGTCCATTGCCGCACTGTCCTTTGACCATCCGTCACTGTCAAGCTGATCATTCCACACCGTCGCATCTGTCCTCCGCCAGTCCAGCGTTCAGCATCCACGTTTGCCGTCGAGCCATCGCCTTCGCGGCGCCGGTAAGAAGTAGCACCACGTCTGTGCTACGTGATCCCGCCACCAACAAGATTCGTGTCTAGAGCGTCTCCTTTGAGTGTGAACCGCCACAAAGCTCCTACAAGACCCTTTTTCTTGGAACAAGTCGGAGCAGCCCTCTCAAGAATGTCCACTGAGAAGATTGCCCCTATCAGGCTTAAGAACCAAGAGTGCGAGCGCGAAGAGGTGGCGAAAAAGCCTATCCGTTATGTGCCGGATCAGGACCCAGTCCAAGAAGCTTTGGACCTCAATCCCCAAGAACCTCAAGTGCACCCACGCAAACGGGTAAGAAACCAGAGCCATGGTTTGCATTTGTACTGCACATGAACAAGGCGTATAGTACCACCAAGAAAATGGGGCTAATTACTGCCTGCAATGATGCCGAAAGGGCATATGACTCGAAAAAAGGTGAATGGAAGGCTGTTCAACGCGAACTTGCCGATGACCCCCTCAGCAAGACTGAGAAAGAGAAAAGACCGCAGAGTCACTCTCCTAAAGGCCGACATGCTCACCTTAAGGACAAAAATGACCGACTCGGCCCAAGGTGAGCACAATCGTGAACGATCAAATAGAGTGACGTAATAAAAATTTGTCACAAATGCACTGTGACATTGACACGCTGATTCAACGCGCCAACTTCCGCGTTAACTACACTCTCTCTACATTGAACGAACGTTGGACGAACACTGGACGAACACTGGACGAACACTGGACGAACACTGGACGAACACTGGACGAACACTGGACGAACTGGACGAACACTGGACGAACACTGGACGAACGCGGACATTGGACGAATGTCTGAAGAAGGTCTGACGAACGTTGGACGAACGTCGGACGAACGTCTGACGAACGTCGGACGAACGTTGGACTAACATAGGACGAACGTCTAACGAACATCGGACCATCGGACGAATTACAAACTGACCAACCGACGACTTCTGACGAAAGGCCTATCCAGGCCTATCGCCATGGATCCACGTGAAATATCTTCCAAACATGCCTGTCTTGCTGGAAGACAAGAGATCACAAGGTATCACAGGTGTATTAAGTACGATACGGTGTATGGTAGGGTACACTCATGGTTATACAACTTTCACACCACTTTACGTAAAAATTTAAGCTACGGAGAAATTACCAGCTGCCGATGCAAGATTTTTTGTAGAGAGCTATGGTAGAAAGAATGCGATCGTAGAGACAGAGGAAGACATACTATAAAATACAGTGGCTTGTCAAGATTTTTTCAAAATCTTAGTTGTATTGGAAACCGAGCCACTTTTCTTCTTCTCCTTCTTCTCTTTCTTCTTCTCCTTCAGTGAGATAGTTTTTTCACGTTTTGCCATAACAGGTACTTACACTATAAGCTAAATTGAAGTTACCCGTAAAAAATTAATTTTTCGGATTGGCGTACATGTGTAGTCATCATGTTTTGATGTCTGCTTACCTTAAAAATTATATCTTACTTTTAAAATGGGCAAGAGCGCGTGCAAAGCGCTCGCGCCCATTTGCAACTGCGATTTGATTAAGTTTAGACACGCCACTTTATTTTTAAAGTATGTCTTCCTCTGTCTCTATGAATCACATTCTGTCTAGCTCGCTACAAGAAATCTTGCAGCAGCTGATGGTAATCTACCTTTAATTAAATTGCAGTTGCAAATGGGTGGGAGCACCTCGCGTGCTTTGCGAGCACCGCACTCGCACTCGCTTGTGCCCATTTTTAAAGTAAGATATGATTAGACATCAAGACATGATGACTACCCATGTACGCCAACCCAAAAAATTAATTTTTTACGGGTAACTTCAATTTAGCTTATAGTGTAAGTACCTGTTATGGAAAAACATGAAAAAACAATCTCACTGAAGGAGAGGGAGGAGGAGGAGGAGGAGAAGGAGGAGAAGGAGGAGAAGGAGGAGAAGGAGGAGAAGGAGAAGAAGGAGGAGAAGGAGGAGAAGGAGGAGAAGGAGGAGAAGGAGGAGAAGGAGGAGAAGGAGGAGAAGGAGGAGAAGGAGGAGAAGGAGGAGAAGGAGGAGAAGGAGGAGAAGGAGAAGGAGAAAAGGGGCTCAGTTTCCAATAAAACTAAGATTTCGAAAAATCTTGATGATGTTGGACTTTTCTTGTGTCTCTTACACTTGAATAATTTCATTTTCTCATATGACTAGTCTACTAGAACTTGTTGCAAGTCTGAATTGACTTTGAACCACACTGTGACTTTGAACATAATCTACCAATAATACTATCCCTCTGTCTAGTACATATTGTGCTGGATTGTGTGTTTTCACATTGACATTGCGGTGAGAAAAAGACAAAAGACAAGTGCATCCAGCCCCTTGCCCCCCAGCAGCTCATGTCCTCACTTGATGCACAGGCCTGACTTTGTCAGTACTAGTTTTTCACAAGCAAGACAACATAAATGAACAAGAGAAAATTGATTCAGCACTCTAGACAAACTCCTTTCTGTACTTTAAAACTGCATGAGTGGCTGTGATAATGAAGGCTTCATGAGTTTTAAATTGCTACTCTGCAAATCTTCAAACATATTGTCCAAGGGATGCCCATCATTTTGGAGTTTCATGTTAATTTTGGAGGGAGACAAAAATGGGGATTTGGCAACAACAGCAGGAAGGAAGTCAAAGTGATGGAGATCAATTGTCAGATGGTCTCTTTGTGTTGAGATTTGGTTTGTGATATCAAGTCCTTGCATACACACAAAAACTTGATGCCCCCAGATAGGTCTACACACTTTTTCAATGTCAACAATACGCAGCATGGTTACAACAACCACAGCATCATAGATGCCAGCATGCCACAATGATGAACCTTTCTCAATGGTGACAGTGCAGATGGCAGTAAGAGAGTAGTAACCTTTACTGACACTTCTGCTTTGTTCATTCCTAGGCTGAAATGACCATCAACAACACACATTATGGCCACAGCCACATCATCACAGATACTAGCAAGCTAAAATGAGGGGAGTTTTGAAATGATAACAGTGCAGAGACGACATGTAATTTACCAATACTGCCTGTCTTGAGCATCCTTAGACTGAAACTCATGTCAACAATACCAACAGTATAGCAACAGCCACATCATTACATATCCTGGCAAGTCAAAATGAGGGAAGCCTTGCAATGATGACAATGTAGATCACAGCAATAGTGAGTTAAACCCTAGGCTAAAATGCATGTCTAAAATCCACAGTAGAGCAACAGCCACCGCATGACAGATGCTGGTAAGCCATGCCAAGGTGTCCTGCCCACGAATACGTCCATTTTGTGTAGAAAAGAGCATTTATTTACTAGAAATTCACCAAAATAGGCTTAGATAAAATGTGTGGTACACTCTCATGTAGACATTGTGTATGCTATGAATGCACGGTACCAGCAGTCAACATGACTCATTCTCGTTGAACGGAGAAATGTCCTCCCTCCAGAAATGCAAGGACATCTCTGAGAGAGGTTTGGTGTTGGACCTCACACCCATGGCGGCCTGCTCCTGGACCAGACTAGAGCATCTAGAAATATTAATTTTAATTTTTCAATTACTCTTTTGTAAAAATCTTCCATCTTCATCCATGGGGCTTTTCTGCCTGCTTAAACAGCAGGTCAGAAGGAAAGTCTAGCAATGATGACAGCGATGATGACAACAATAGTGAGCACAACAAGCACACTGATACCAAGTCTTCACACCATGTGTGAAGGTTAGGTTTATATTCTATGTCCTGGTATGAGCTAGCTTTCATTTTTAGATGCATCACCAAGCAGTTTTGGTGTTGGTGTCGTCAGTAGGGCTTCTGGAGATCCACCTAATACAGCTCCCTTCATGTCTCACTTCGACTTGTGTTGATGTCCCTCCAACTGTCTTTGTTTGACTGTGATGCAATCTACAACCATGTCAAATGGTTGCAGATATATAGAGACAGCAAGACAGGCTAACTACTTGGTATAGTTCAGTTGCAGCTGAGTTGTTTGTGTTTCAGTACTGGATCATTCAATGGTAGCAAGGCAAGTAAGAACCCTAGGTCCAGTGCTTGCACTTGATGATTCATTACATTTCTGCTATCTGACATCTGTATTGGCACAGAAAACATATTCCAATTTCTATGCAATGGAGTTTGCAGTGTTATTCCATAACTTGCTTGTATAAATTGGTATTCTGTGAACAACATCTTGACCTTTAGAGTCGGACTTATTCTCTGGAGACAGTATGAGAGGGATCTAGTACCTTGTCCCTGTCTGGACGATTGAATACCATTATCACACTAGTCACCAAAGATATCTGACATATATTGTTACAAGTATAGGGGTTACAACTGAATGTGCTATGGTAAGTAAAGCACTATAAGTGTATTTCATTTTTGGTTGATTCCAACTCAGTGATCAGCTTCTTTTGACCAACTTTTTTCTGCTCTTTTATAAATATCACTTTGAAAATGAAAACCTCAAACCTCCCCAATCTTTCCATTTAAATCTCAAATAGCATCCCCTGCACAAAATTGTTTTTGCTTTTCTGGTGCAGCTGTTTGGGTGCAATATTAAGAAATGCAACTTTATTTTCCATTTTTATGTACCCCTGTTCAACTGTAAAGTGAGACTTAAACACCACAAAAATACCACGACAAGAACCGTGATCAGTCCTCACTCTTCAAGATATTAAGCAAATACCGTGGTTTGGTTGTCCACTGTAATACACCATCCCTTGGCACTATGAATACAAGGTGCCAAGACACGGATCACCCACTAACCACTTGATTTGCAAGCAAGCATTTTCATCAAATTTCACTTGGTCCCAAATTTGGTCACAGAGGGAACAGAAATAGGCCCTTATTTTCCTCTCAAACATTTCCATTCCACCCATTCATTGCTAATAACATAGCAAAACTCATCTTTTAATATCATCACATCAAGATGCAATGAATTTATAGGATGGATGTCAATTTAAAGCAAAAAATAACCCAAAATGTTATTGACCTACATCCATTACCCAGCATCTTTATAAACAGTCAAGAAAACCTGAGACTTTAGAGGCGTTGCTTCCTTTACATTCTTTGTTAGCTTCCTCAATACTGCAAATTTTTAAAGAATTATTTTAAATCTCATTTCTCATTACATTACATAAATTCATTTGTATATCTTCTCCATGAGATTTTTGATTTCAACTTCATCAAGAGGTACATTGACTGCTTCAACATTGTTGTCTAATCCTGCAAACAAATGATTGTCATCATCATCATCATCATCATCATCATTGCAGTCACCATCACTGTCACCATCATTGTCCCCATCATTGTTATTGTCATTGTTATCATCATTGTCATCCTCATCGCCATCATCATTCATCATTGTCATCCTCATCCTCATCCTCATCTTCATCATTGTCATTGCTGTCATTTGTCATTGTCATTGTCTCCCACGCCAACATTCACATTCACTGCCCACACCAACATTCACATTCACTGAAGCAGCAGAATTGATAGCAGGTGCAATATCACTGGTGTTAGGTTCTCTGCTTCAGTTGTTCTTTCTTTTGGTGAATCATGAAGAAGACCAAATCCTTCTTCAGCAGGTTGTGGTCATTTTCAGTCATGATGTGTCTCAACATAACTCACACATGAGGATCTAAGTCTAAGAATGAAGTAATGAAGAAGTAAGGGTGGACTCCAGAGTGTAGGTGTCCAAAGCCAATGTCAGCCTGACCGCTGTACCAAACCATTCCTTGCTCCCCTGGTTGAAGTCAGGTGTTGAAATCCTAGAGGATTCTCTTTGCTAATTCTCTGACTAGTCCCTTGGTGTTTTGGCTGTCAATTAGTCTTTTGGAGGCTGCTTGAATATTGGAACTATAGATATCACCACACGAGACACAGCGTATATTTCTCTAGAGTTTTCTGAAACTTTGCAATATTCCCACCACATTCTTCTATCTGTTCAAGAATGTTTCACTGCCTTTCTGTAGGCATCAAGTCCTTTGAAAGAGTTGTGTTGGTTGTCAACATTGAGTGCAAGGATGAGCTGCACTGAATACTTTGCTGCCTTGACCACTGACAAGGACTTTTTTATTACACCAACAGCTATCCTATCATTGTACTTGTCAGCAAGACCAAGACCTTAAAATCTTTCAACTCTCTCCTTTTTGGGTGGCCTTGTCAAAGAACTCAATGAGACAGCATACATATTTCAATATATTATCAGCTCCTGGTACATTTTGTCTCTACTAGATGGAAATTGGGTATTGGGTAGGAGAATGAAGATCACATAGTGTTGGGGGCAGGAGAATTACTTACCACCAAAGACAATCTTGGCATTTAAATGAATACTGTGCCCTCTCCAATAGGCTGTTAGGCCCTAACCCACACCCATGAGATATAGGCCAGATCAATACAACTGGTTTTCACACTACATTGGTTCTGCAGAAATTAGTTAGTGCTGGCTTGTGTGATCAGTGTGGAATTAGAAAGTACTCAACAAGTGAATTCAAGGGTTAAGCTTGAAGGGAGCAGAAAAAATGAGTCAATAGAATTTGATCTACACAGTGTCATTGAAGAAATTCATGTGAGTAATACAGCAAAATTACCATTTTTGAGAGATAGGTGCAAGCATATCATCCAACAACTTGTTTATATCCAATGATTTGAGCATCTGGTGATTCTAGACCAGATCTTGGAGCACCAAGTGCACCAACTGCTTGATGAATCTGCTGTATTATCTAGAGTATTCCTGCACTGGCATTTATCAATTAGCACCAGAAGTGATGAAATATTGTAACAACAATTATTCACATTGCTACATTCAACAGAAGTGTTAGCATTGGAACAGATGCAGTTAATCACTCATATTCAAACATGTTTGCATTCAAGGAGGTTAGCTGGGAATACCACGCATTTAGAGAATTATGGCTTCATTTATATTTTGTGGGAGTGGTTCTAGATGTGATGAAAGATAGGTTTGACAAGATTTCAATAATGGCTCCTTGTTGATGAAGAAAGACAATATGATATGTTCTAAGTATGATATGTTCTAAGTAGGTCTATTAACAGAGTACCTTACATCATTTCCACTAAAGAACAAGGACAACCTCTTGCAGTATGAATTTTTTTGAAAATAACAGTTCAAACTTGTGATGAACTGTTAGCTGGACTCTTAGCTGAGCTATCTTACCCATCCTAAGCTATAAAGTAGCAAATGGATTGATCTTTCTTTCCAGGAGAAGACACTGCGACATCATTTGTAATTGAGTCACATGACACTTTAAAGACTGCTTTGGCATGTCTTTCTAGAAATGAAAAGATCAAGAATGTTTTGGTTGAGGGGAACCTGAAATAACAAAGGAGAAGTTCTCATTAACTAAGTCGAAGCCAAGTATAGCATCAAAAGAGGAATGGAGGGAATATTTGTATTCAGATTGGTAGTTAAATGTCCTGTTTAATGTTCATAGCTATACATATAATAATCAGTGATCTCAAATTAGATGGATAGATAATGTATGCAATTTAAAACGAAGACAAATGATTTCAAGTCAACCCAGCCTAAAACTGGGAAGGAAATGAGGATGACCATCAGAGCTGGTACCCTGGCATTACGGGGTGCATTAGTATGTACAATTGTAAGTGAAAACATGTATGTATTGTACATTTTCATATGACTACTATTAAGCTATCAGGTTTTTCGTCCATTACCCCTTCTTCTTTGACTTACCCTAAATATTGAACACCCCCATCACCCTCAATTATCACCATTTGTTACCAACTGACATCCCTTGCAAAAAGTTATCTGCAATTTTTGCAATGCAGTCACATGGGGGTGGCATTTGACAATGCCACTGCATAACCCTTTTTCTTTCATTTTGCCCCACTATACTGCAAAATGAGAATCACAAAGGACAAAAAACATGGACAGACATGGCAAAAACCACATTCAGTGCTCGTGGTTGTAAGTGCTCAGCCAATGCGTGTTTTTTTGTCTACAATGAGACATCACCCCATGCGGTACTATCAGTGCAAGATGCTGCTATTGCCTTGCAAAAATTTCATTTAAAAAAACACAGCTTTTCATGTGGATTTATCGGCTACAAAATTCTCCAAATTTCCAAGGACCAACGAGAGAAACACTGCAATTGTGTCCCTACCAAGACCCAACTACCACTCCCCAATCTGCAACTAAAGGTAAAAGTAATGGAGTTTTCTGATTTGTGGAAAAATGGTGAGTTACATGGATATCTTGATTTTTACCATTTGACAGGCTTCACAATGGTAGTAGGAAAAGGGGGAAGAGTCTCCTGCAGCACCAGAACAGAATGTTTCATCGACAAGTGGGGAAAAGAAAATTTCCTACGTTATAAAGAGACAAACAACCCGTCTTGTAATATACAGAGTGCAAGAGGTTGTCAAAAGACCAGCTACGGGTGACATGCTTGTCTCACAACCAAATCGATTTTTTCTCATTTATTCTTGCCTATTCTATGTAACATTTTTATATTCTAATTTGTGTGAATATATACTATTATTGTCTCAACATGAAATTGTTATTAACAGGGATGAATTGACTACTGTTGTGATGTTGATGACTTCAGGACTTGAAGCGACGATGATAGGACCTTGATGAAGATTTTTTGACACAATGATGACCTAAAAACCAGCCTTAGTTACAAAACAATCTAAATTATGAATTGAGGAATCATTCCCTTTTAAAATTACAGTAGAAAAATAAGGCGGGAGTGAACACTGTTTCATCTCACATATTATAGGCTTTACAGTAAAATTTTGAACCTCTTGGAAACTTTAAACTGCTGGCATGATACAGATTTAACAGGAATCGATAACAAATGGCTTTAATAGAAACTAATAAGAGAGGAATTATCCCCTTTTTGATTCCAACAGAACACTAAGACGGCAAGACTTTTTGCATGGTTGCTGAGAAATCAATGAGTTGCAAAAGTGACAATTATACACTTGACAGAACAATCAAACTACAATTGCATTTAATGGCAGATCATAGCTATAAGTTAAGATTGTGGATTTTTCCTCTTTCTATTCAATAGAAAACAAGATGTTATACTTTTTTTATAAATATGCAATTGATAGCTTTACAAGTCTTCACAATTTTTTGTCCTGGTCATGTTTTAAATGCTAGAATTTTTCGGCTTTATTTGAACTTAAACAGATCTCCTTCAGATGTCAAACACTGTTATCTGTTTTCCTGTATCTTTCTGCAACTGGGATGCAAGTCAAGAATCTTCAAGAATGCAAGTGCAGTCTGCAGTCTGCACTTTGCATGTGCAATGCAGTCTGCACTTTGCATGTGCAATGCAGTCTGCACTTTGCACATGCAATGCAGCAACAGTGTGATACTATGGCACCAGCAACTTCAGCTCAATGTTTTCATTTTTGCAACTGATAGCTAATAGCACAATGAAACCAGAACCATATTGTCAACGTATTGTAGCTTGTCTTTAAGATTTATGATCAACACTTTATTTGTAAAACAAGATTAGGATTAAGTGCAAGACTGCTGGAGTAATGGTCATGATGCACAATATCTGAAACACGTATGAGATTCTTTTCTCAAAACCATCATAACTATGTTATGGTGAATGCTTATGCCAAGTCAAGTTGACATTGTGTGTCAATCATATTGCCAATAATATCTAGCAATGAGCCTTGCATCAAGTATTTTTCTGCTTTAGAGCTTGTGACTGTCTTTGGTCTAAGTTGAAGATTGATTCATCATAAGATAAGTCTTGCACTGGAATATACACCCTCATATATCATTCAAATCAAACCACAGGCCTGGAAGAATATGATCACACCTGCAATCAATCATAACTAATCAAATTCAAATTGAAATGATTTATGATTTGAATAAAACTGTTTGGCTTGAGTTTAACAATTGTTATGGTGATATGACATGAGATCAAGATTGATTTGGATGAGAAATTTGCCATTTGTGTTAAAATTGAATATGAGTAATGCAAGAAAAGGGAAATATGATAGGGAGTATTTTGAGACAGATATCCATTGATTAGGGTTAGGGGCCATGTTTTTCTACCCCAACCAGGCTTTCTGAGTCTGCTAATGCCTTGGTCAGTATGGATCACCAAATTTTGAGTCAACCCTGACAAGTAAAGTTCTGGGAAAAATTTTGACTTGAAAATTTAGATGACTTGTAATGAATACTACCACAATGAGGTCACAAAGTTTCATAAGAATCAGAAGACAGAAGATTTTCGGAATTTTTATATGTGCACCCCCTCCTAATTTATCATCACCATACAATCATGTACAGCAATATAACATTACAAACATGGTCAACTTATCTCCATCTGTCAATGGCTCTCCTGTGGCCATGGCCATTGAAACACACATTTCACTCACTAGGAACCCTCCTATGCCACCATGCTATCACAGATACATTGCTATTTTTTTTTTACGTTTTTGACACAATGTGCTGCAGCCCCCTGTGAGAATGATGCATCGTGTTCACTGGTGCTATCAATACTTTGTGGTAGGTTGTTACACTTTGTCATTTCTCAAATATTCCCATTGACTTTGTAATCATTGCAATATGAACTGCTGCACATTTGCAGGAATTATTACACAGACAAATTTTTGCTCAGATTGGGCACAGTTTTTGGAGATTTTCACAGATCTGAACACGCCAAAAGTACGTGACTCACACAGAGGCAAGAATATTTCTACAGATGATCCAATATGAAGGCACTGGTCACTCTTCCCACCAAAAAGTGTACAATGAGAAAAATATAGTCCTATCCCGTAAGGCTGTGATTTGTTGGGGGGATAGCAGATTGCGAATAGGGATTATAGTGATTGTTTAATTCTCCGGTATTCCCAAAAAAAGCAATTTTTTTGTTTGCGCAGATAGGAAATATAGAGCGATAGGTTAAAAGTCATTTTTTCATTTCTATTTTCATATTTCAACACGTTGCAATGGAGAAATTCCTTGACATTAAGTTCCTCCTCAACACCACTCTTCCTAGCCATCCGGGATCATAGAAGCAGGTGGACAATGTTACTTTCTGCAATACAGGGGGCAAGGGGTAGTCTCCTTCCTGCCTTGTACATGTACTCATCAATTGTCTCATATGCCTCCTCAGCCTCTGTCTGTTGGAGCAGCTGCAACTGCCACATTGACCTCTTCCACTCCTCCATCAACAAGATTGTCACCACCCCTGAGAATAATGTCATCAGCATAACAAATGTGCCCCCACTTCCCGGTGCGGACACTCATCAATTTGGACTAATTTGTTCAATGCCATGGTGACCGATACCTGAAATCACTGATTGTCAAGTTGTCAAGGCTGTTCTTCTATTTGTTTATTTGTTTTGGAGGGGACAAACAGCATCCCCTATTTGTCTATTTGTAATTGCTCAAAATAGATAGACAAATTGAAAATTTATAATTCTCACTATCTGTTGGACTGTTCATAAAAAAACACAATGTAGACTACAATCAGTAAAAGCGGTTATAGGCAATAATGTCATTCCTCTGTTCAACAAACAAAATCACAGCCTAAGGCTCTGATTTTGTTGAGTGAACAAATAGCGAATAGCTTTTCTAGCCATTAAACTTAATTTTTCTCTTTTCTTGGGAATCATGATTTTGTTGTACAATCAGGACTGTCCTGAATAGCAAACAGGCCAATAGACCAATCACAACCTTCCCACCACCACAAAAGCAGCAGCATCGAGGATTTTTTAATTAAAGCCTATTTTTTTGAAAAAGCTCATAGAATAGCTTCTGCACTTTTGAAATGATACAGAGCATTTCAGAACAAATTTGATGTAAGCGTACTGAGTGGAGTGGTGCAAAAAGACTGGATACACTATCCAAAATGCTATAAGCTATTGGACTTTGTCTATTGGAAATGGTTGAATAGCACCTGCTATTGGATGATTCAACTTCGATAAATCAAAATGGCGACTGGAAAATTGTCAAATTTTGCTATGGGTTGCTTTATTGGTATGAACAAAATCATGATTCTTAGGTGGCGTAGTGCAAGAGCAATTTTTGGCAATATTGTGGTTCATTGACTTGACAAATAAAATCACGGTCTAAACCAACTTACCGACTTGACAAATAAAATCACGGTCTAAACCAACTGAACAATGAGGCTTAAAAAGTTGGACCCCACAATTGGCCCTATCCGGATTGCAAAAAGGGCCTCAAAAATTTGGATTGCGCTGATTGGCGCTGCCTCACATCAATGTTATGTATGGGTGCCCAGACTCAACCCACAGTCTGCGCTGTGGTGGTAACCATACAACATCTGTTGCATCAAATAATATCCACGAGAGGTGGGGACTTGTGCAGGACAGAAGCCCAGATGGATGTGTGCCTGTGCAATTTTTGGAGGTTTTTGGTGGGATTGAGTCATGCCAAAGCACATGTGACTGTAACTACACTGAGGTCCAAATCCTTCAGTCACTTGTTCACAATTAACACATGACATTGAAGCTCTGGAAATTCACCAGTAGGGCTATTGTATAGAAAATTATACAATAGCTCATTTTGACGCATGACCAATTAGGCCCTTAATCCATAATAGTTTATGCATTAGAGGAAATAATGGTTATTTTGGCACAGTTCGAATGTATGGAAATTGTTAAATTTCAGTGTTCCAAGGCTTAAGAATCCCTCAAGATGGTCTGAAGATGCTTTCTTTTGGATGGGGCTACTTAATTCCACATATTGCCCTTTCCATAGACTGCAGACCAAAAAAGTCAATCAGAAATTACACAGATTGTTACCATATTCGTGTAAATTCATACATATTGTGAATCTTAGCAATATTTTCAATTTTTGTGCCAACTGTGTGATGGCTTGCTGTCCATCGCCTGCCAGTATTACAAAAGCCACTCCCCTTCCACCTCTCACAAAACACCCACATATCTCTCTGCCATCACGCCCTCTACCACAATACAGAAACTTGTCATTCATCTGCCACACCTTGTTCTTTAACTTCTCAGTGATCCATCTAATACTGTTCCAAGACTGTGCCATTGCCTACTCATCGGCCACACCTTGTTCTTTAAAGTCCTGTGTAAGTCAACTTTGAGAGACCTTGCAAGGTCAACTTTCAAAGGTTAGCAAATGCAGCTCAAATAATGAGAGCTGCCAAAACTTCTCCGCCATTGTGCCGTCCAATCCTTTGCATAAACTGCCCCCATCGCCTCAACTGTCTGATATCAATCTTGTCAGAACTATTCCACGCTTCTGTTCTCATCTACAATCATGCACACAATCATCCACTCTTCCGCCATTGCAACTTGTATCCTCTCAACATAGAGTGCTGCTATTTGTCCATCTTGCCTGCAGCAAGCCTCACAGAGTTTGTAGGAACTCGTTTCATCACCAAGGGCAAGTTACTATCCCAAATCCAGTCAATGCACAGCATGCGGGGACTAAAAGAATAACATGCTTTTGCAGTCTTGCTACTGCCAAGGACAACTCTGAGGATATGGAACATCTATCTCCACCATGCCAAAGTATGTAATTTGAACAGTGGACTCCAGTACTGCACCAGATCATGTCACTACTTCTCCTGTTACTCGTGAGAGGGAGGAAGATGAATTCATTGCATGTGTCAATGAGGACAATGATCTCTCTCCTCAGATGAGACATGGTCCCCATCCATAGAAGGAGAAGATTCCAACAATGACAACTGTGATGATGCTGGGTCTTCTTGCCAAGAGACACCAATCCAGTACAAATACTTCTCTATTTCCTTCAATAAGGTTGACAGCAACTTAGAGGAGCCAAAGCAAAGGAGAGGGCTGTCACTTCAAAGGAGAAAGCTACCAGGGATGACAATCTAGCAGAAGGGAAGGTAGCTAAAGTTAGGAAATGTCCTCCAAGGTCCATTGTATCTTGTGCGATAAACAATTCAAAGAACAAAGACTCAAAAATCACACAGACAACCATCTATTGTTCTGTTTGTTTGGTAAGTTTATGCACCAAGAGGATAGCTAATAGGAAAACAGCTTGCTTCAAACTTTTCAATCAAATCCAAGACCTGTTGGACCTACAAGGCAACAGAGAGTCATTGGCAACAAAGGCATCAGCATCAAAAAAGAGAAAGAATACTGATTCTGATGATAAATAATTTTTAAAAGGGAGAATATGTTTTGACATGCTTATCCCAGCGATTTAGCTACAGTTACATGAAATAACACTTTTTGGCCTAAAATGAAGGTGTTCTTTTGGGGGGTGCTCAAGGATGAAAAACAACTCATTCATGATGAAAAATTGTTACCAAGCATTGGTACAAGATTGCTACTGTACTTGATGTCTGAGCGCATGGCCTTGGAATCAAAGGAACCTTGTAAGTTTTTTTTTCATTTCAAAATTACGTAGACATAATCAACAGTTGTGCACATACCATGCACCTTTTTGCGCGCGCATTTCCCACTTGTGCACTTTTTTGTGCACATTTTCTAATTATGTAATATAAATCTATTTTGATCTCATGATGCAGACTAGCTGTGTCTAATTATGTAACATTATTATTATTTTGTGAACTAGAAAGTGCACGGGAGTTAATTGGATTTCTTACGCCTAAAAAAATTATTATTAGTGCCTTGACGGAAAATGCAAAGACAGACATGATGTTTTGGTGTGTGCGGTATGGTATGCTGCCATACCTTATATGTTTGTTGACACATGCACATGAGAGCACCTTGGCGAAGAGTCACGGAAGAATCTTACCACAATGACACTTATATTATTTTTATTTTACGAGACATACTATTTTCATTGATGCGATCTTTCAACCAATGTAAACGCAGCCGCTGTCGTGATAGAGCCACCGATGCCTTTGAACGGGCATTTAGTGATGTAGACTTGGCTGTGGGAGGTGAGTGTAACCCAGCATCTCGCACTGAGCAGTCATAAATTGGTGCTGTTGTTGCGGCAGCCCCCCGTGATATCATTGGATTTGGGACAGCTCCCGCTGATAGTTCTTCAGACTTGGGTGGAGGTGAGTGTGCCCCCAGTGCTACTGGCACTTGGCTTTCGGAAATTGGTGCTGCCGGCGCAGCAGCCTCGCGCGATAGTGCTGCGGGTGCAGCGGCCTCCCGCAATAGTGCTGCAGTCACAGCACCCCCAGGTGGCAGTGCAACGGCTGCGGCAGCCTCTCAAGATGGTGCTGTGGCTGCCGCAGCATTGCATGATAGTGCTGTGCTTGCAGCCCATGCAGGTGCCCCTGGAACAAGGGCGCGTGCTGATAGACTGCGGCCATCAATAACTGTTGGTTGGATGACAGAGGATGGCATCACACGTAAGTTTTTTTCATTTAATGTCGCAAACAAAAAAACTCAAATAAACACTACCATTTGCATCTTTCTTTTTCCCAGAGGATGCACCACATGGGGAGAAAATTTGGGAGATTATGCGCAATGTCATATCTCCCAAGAGTGCCATCTCCTATGCCAACCAAAATGTTGTCTTCATCCTTTGGTTATACAAGAGTCCCCATCGCTCTCTGTTGGAAGAATCTTTTGTCGAAGCTCTTGGTTCACTAGAGAATGAAAGAGAGATGAAGAAGTGGATCAAGGATATCCTCCTGAAGATGCACCCAAGGTCTGTTTGCCCTGCTATATTGTCTAACCTTACTTTTGATATCTTCAGTGAATATCTGGCCTCAAAGATGGTTTCAAGGCAACGTATTGGCAATACCAGCAACACTTTATCTGCTTCTTCATATGACAGTTATCGAAGCGCATTAATGCACTACAACAGCCTTCAATATCATAAAAAATCCCGTAATTTTTACGTGGTCAGGCCCGACCTTACAGTCACTGGTACCCGTGCCCGAAGTTCTATTTTTAGGTGTAGTTTGGGTACGGGTATGTGAATCTCTGTCCTTACAACCGGAAAGTTCGCCCGAACTTAATGGATAACTTTCGGGTAACAGGTTATGAGAGCAAAATCCACCCAAAAATGAAGTTCATTCTGGGGTGAAATCGGAGCTCACCCCAAAACAAAATGATTACTGGGGTGCGGGTGTGTGACATTTTTGTTGCTGTAAGGACGGTGTACCCATGGTTTACAACACATTTTACGTGTTGCGGTCAGACCATCATGCACCAATCTTAAGATCGCTCCATCCCAAATTCAATATCATAGATGACGTCACATTTTTAGCGCAACGTACGTAAAAGAATCTTTGATTTTGCTGGATATCAAAAGATCCGTCGCATGTTTACACCAGTAACAGCAGCCTCCGATTCATGTGTATGTGTACGTGAACTGTAAGGAAGGAAAACACGAAAAGGCACACAGCTTCGGGATTCTAGAAAATAAGCTGAACTTCGGGTACGGGCACCAGTGACTGTTAAGGTTGGGCCTCAAATCATAAAAACTTTTTATGATATTGGCGAATCCAAATTTCGTGCGCGCTGTGACAAAAGAGTGGTTATTTTGAACTGTCGAAAAAGATGACATCAATATCATGAGTATACTCGTTTTATTGGAAACTCTAGTGGAAACCCATGCTATTTGATAAAATAGCTAGACCTTCTATATTTCATTATCACTAATGCTATTATTGATTTGCAAATTTCGAACGTAAAGGTAAGTTCACGCAATGTGGCATGCATGAAAATGGAAATGTTCAGTGTGTATGATATGGTACTTGTGATCGATTTCTTACAATAACAGATTATTCATTTCACTGCTTTTGTATGATTTCGAACTTTAACCTTTCTTTCATATGAAACATCCATATAGATCGGATCTCGAAGCCGTGGCCCATGCCAAAGCCAAGTTATCCTCTTCCTCTAGTAACCTCCAATAACCCCACACTCTCACCCCAAGACGTCCAAATCATCACCTCAGTACACAATCAGCTCATTGAAATCGAGGGCATCTCCTCCCATCTCCCCGCACTCACGACACGTCTAGTCAAATTGGCAACTCTGCATTCCAATGCGGCAGAATTTGGTATTTGACTTGATGCTGCGGATACGACATTGAATAGGGTTGCCACATGAATGAACCTCGTCCCAAGTCATATTGTGGTTTGGCATGAAATGGGAGATGGCTCGCTTCCATGTCTTCACTGTGTTGTTCCCTTAGGGTGCGTTCATGGCAGGGCTCTCTACGAGTTCGAGGAGTAAGAGATGAGGAGGATGGAGCAGTGTTGGATGGTGGAGCAGCGGATTGGGATTGTGCCTGTCAAGACAAAGAATGATGATGGTTTCGATGCTGACGGGCCATGATGAAGAGGATTATTTTTCAATCTGATGACTGATTGTTGCGTGTGTCATGTGCAGTGAGAGAACAAAAGAGTAAAGTGTTGTTGTTGAGGGTACAATGAAATTGAATGCAGGTGTTGACAAGGATTAGTGAAATTGCGATTGATGTGAGCTTTTCGTCGTCGAATCCCAGCAATGCCCTTGCACAACGATCGTGACACGCTGCCAATTGCTAGTAGCGCAATTTTACCAATGACTTGCCGGAGTCTGCCGTTGTGACATGGGCAAAATCGTATCAATTCACCTCAATCAACAACAGCGCCTCCTTGGCATTGTTGTAGGCCGATCGATGGTGCGATAGAGGGAGGTGGGCGGCAGAACGATGCGAGAGTGAGAGGAAACGAATGGTGAGTGGATCCGGTGGGGCGGTGGCGGCGGAGTTGTCGTAGTGTTCCGTGGACGCTCCCTGATTGAAATGAGGTGTACGATAGAACTCTTTTAACGCAATGATGATATTCATTATGTTTTAACATGCAAAAGCATGGGGTTACTGGAATGTTGAAAGCCCCCCATCAAAATATGATGCAAAAGAAACTGTGATGTCTTCACAAAAAAGTCATGCGTGGGTAAAATCTCTAGTAACACAAAATAATAATCACTTTGTTTCTTTTCACTCTCGAGGACAGACGGCATTTGGGTTAATATTTTGTAGGTAAATTGTTAGTAAAAAATGGTTTCATAAGAGACTCATGGGAAACAGTTAGTTCATTTTCCTCACTGTGATATCATAATATTTAGGGTGGAATACTTTTGCCAAAATTAATGACGTGAAATTTAACAGGGCTTCAGATTTTTAGCCACAAAATATTAACTTCGGTTTCCAAACAAAATTAACATAAAAATGTTTTATGATATTTCTGCTATCGTAAATACGGTACGGTACCATACAATATACATGTAAACGTAACTACCGCGTGATACCATAGTACGAAAAAATACGTACATCTCATAAATACCATAGAGCATAATGTAGTGCATCTAACAAGCCAGAACTGTATAACTTTATTTTCTCTTTTTGGTGTAATTTTGCAGTATGATGCCACAGTTCAATGCACATCATAGTTCCCATCTAACTAGTACACTATACAAGCAGCCTCATCTACACAACACACAGGGTTTTTTGCAGTTCTTATAGATGCAGAGATTGTTGTCACTATGATATACGTCTACACATTGGCAACTACAAGAAAGATATTTTTCCCATGTATATGTGGCTACAGGCAGCTGACATAGAGGCTGAAACATATATGATATTAAAGGCTTAGACACACAAAAAACCACCAACATAACACAAAGATGAGTTCTACAAAGTCCTTTTAGACAGAGAATCTTGTCTCTATGACAGTGACAGGACCGCTGACATACCTAGAAATAGGGCTCGACTTTTTGGCAGTTGAAGTTGTGAATTCATACCCCAACTGTTTTCAAAAGTGTGAAGTACTTTCTCTTTATGTAGAATACAGTATGATTCTACTGCAACAAAACGGAACAAGTCATTTCAGTCTGCCTTTACATATACCGTACTGTGAATATGTGTACCTAATGTATATTATAGGTGACAGGTATCAGTGGAATAGACACTGCAATATAGTTCCAGAAAACTAGAGCTTGTTAGCACTATTTTCTGCAAGACAGTGTAGTGAAAGAAATATAGCTGTAATTTTCTAGCACATCAGAAAACAAGGCCCATACACCATACAGTGATATTGACGATTCATTGATGATTATACACTTACACGATGACAACTACAACTTTTCAAATCATGCCCAAAAATGGGTGTCCACTGGCATCAAATTTGTAGGCTGAAGCTTATCATAGTGATCAGTTTAAGCAATGAAATAAAATAATATCTAAAGAGGTGTAGTTCATACAAAAATTGGAGTAAAATGGGTTTATATGTTGTAATCCCTGGAGGTAACTTAGATTTTTTGATTGCAAATGTATGTATTAGTAGCCGTTTGTAGACCCCTTTTACAAAAACCATTTGTAGACCCCTGCCCCGGTTATAGGACTGACATGGGGGAGGGGGGTATAGACTGTCATAGGGGACCTATAGACTTTCATGGGGGGAGGGTCTATAGACTGTTACAGAGGGTCTATAGACCCCCCATGACCATCTATAGACTGTCATGGGGGGCCTATGGACTGTGGTTAAGGGTCTATAGACCAATAGACTCTTCTCTAAATACCTCTAGACTTGCCATATCATGAGAGTAGTTAGAAAGCTGTGAATCATGTACACAATAACAATATTACCTAAGCTCATTCATGACTTGTATGACTTTTGTAGTAATGTAAATATCTATGTAATTTTTTAATCTAAATTGATGATGTTAAAAAAAGCAATCACTATCACAAGTATTTTTTATCGTCTAATTTTCCCGTCATTTAATTTTTTTGCTGGGGGGGGGGTCTGTAGTCAGGTGGGGTTTATAGATGGGTGTCAACAAACCGCTAATAAATAACATTATGCTTGGAACGAGGAGGGAATTGTAATAGTCAGATGATCAAGACCATATAGCTTTATCTGACACCCCAACCATACAATCAGGAGTATGGCACATATTGTGGAGAATTGAAAGTTGTGAATGTTGATGTCGACTTTTTCAGAGGCTTGTTTGCACTGCCCACGTGAAGAGCATCTATATAGTAACTAAGAAATCACATATGAACCTGTCATGTAATGGAAGACTATTATTTTCTTCATAGTGGTAATGTAATATTTACTTGTGTTTGAAATCAACACAATCAAATGTCATTTTAATATAAAAAAGATTAATATTTTATGCAGCGAGAGAGCATCAATTTCAGAAGCCGAGGGAGGGGGAAGTGCTGCAGAATTATTTGAGGATACATTTGGTGGTGTAGAGTATTTTTTGATTGTGTGTTCCATGTACATGGGACTGGTAGGGGGACAAGCTCAAAAATACTACATCAGTAGTTGAGTTTATTTTTTGGACCACATTTTTGTGACTTACATACTAGTAGTTTTGCTAGACCTTGTCCGAGGAACGATTTGAGGTGGCGAAATCAATGAAAAAGAAAGGTATGCTATCTTTGAACAAATTTTATTTCGAGCGAAGTTAGACCTTCTTCGTGATGACGATGTAACACGATAAATATATTTTTTCGTCACACGAACGATACGAAGGTTAATCCATCATAAAAACTTTTCATGATATATTGTCTGGCGTATATCAGGATGTCAAAGTATGACATGGATTCACATTTTGCTACAGATTTGAGTCAATTTATGACAGGAATGAAACGCACAGTAAAGTTTCATTTGTTTTTTTTGTATCATCTGCAAATTAACTAACATTTTTATAACATCAAGTGCACGCACTGGACCTTGGTTCTTGCACGCCTTACTGCCCTTGCCTGATCGGATACATACATGTATTCGCACCGCTGTAATGGTGTGGACTACCTAATACGTAGGTACTCCTGGTCTGGGTGCCAAAATCAAATCGCAGGGTTAAAACTAGAGGTTGTAACCCTGCTCCCCGAGACTGACTAAAATCTTGCCAGTTGGATCAAGGGTGGGGAGAGGGCCACAGTTAACTACGTTAACACTCCTCCGCGTCTACGCCTGCATTGATCAGCCATGGTCGTTGCATACCAAGGCACGGAATGAGGTCTGGGTGCCCTAAGGTACCAGGCCCCTTTCCGTGCGTCTGTCCATCACCCCAATCAAGTGCACGCACTGGACCTTGGTTCTTGCACGCCTTACTGCCCTTGCCTGATCGGATACATACATGTATTCGCACCGCTGTAATGGTGTGGACTACCTAATACGTAGGTACTCCTGGTCTGGGTGCCAAAATCAAATCGTAGGGTTGAAACTAGAGGTTGTAACCCTGCTCCCCGAGACTGACTAAAATCTTGCCCACCTACCATCCAGTTGATGAGTCAATAGCAACCGGTGGTACAGTCAGTTAGCAGGGTGGGTGAAGGCCCCACCAAGTGTAGAGGGACAAGGGAGGACGTTGTATCAGACGGGCTCCCTGGTCGCTCCAAACCATTCTCCGCCCCAGCGGGGTGGCTGTGCCCAAATGACCAATGCGTGTAATGCTAGACCGATGAGTGTTGTCACCCGGGAGGACCGGAGGTGCGGAGACGTGGTAGGCTGGCACTCCACCATGAGAATTATGCCTGTCAGGAAGGGTAGCGATGCCCTCCCGTCATGCCTGTGGAAACTTGCCCCCACGTCGTACACCGCCATACTCACGCCGACGACTTATGCTGCAGCAGCATTAACGTTATAGTCCGTAGACATTACTGCCGTAGTAACATCATGATAGAGGCCCCCTGCAATATTCACAAACCTGAAGTGTTTCTTCATGTGTGTGGACATCCCTTCGGAGAACACGTGCAACTCCTCCCTAATGTATTCTTTGAAAGTGGATCCTCTCCAGCGACCCATTTTCTGTATTTGACGGTCGGTGTACCCGGCTAGCGATAACACATTTGCACCACCCGAACGCAGAGAGTGGGTATCGATTTGCTTGATTGGGAAACCCCGAGAAGGATAGTCCAAAATTAACGCCGCTACCTTCAGCGCTGCACTGATGTTGCGATCCGTAACATCGTAATGAATACCTTTGTCATAGTAGGCTGACAGAAAAGTGCGAGGATCGGAGTCGTGCTCCCGTATGTGGAGGTAACGCCGTCCCAATGCCCGTACTGGGCAGGCGATCGACTCACCATTGTGTTCCTGGTGGATGCAAACACCTTTCCACCCATTTTTTTGGTTGTCGAGCTTCAACGTTGCCGAATGGGCAGACATAATCTGGTCTGGTGATGCACTCCGAGGCAGCTGGCAAAGGGACCCATTGTGTGACTGGAAGAACGTCACATCCTCCAACTTAAACTGCACAGTCTGTTTGGACAAGTTATGAGTGCCTTTGCACGTGTACTCCCCCACGCGCAAGAGGTAATAAAATGCAATGAGCGTAAGGTCACCCACTGCCGCCTCCAATGCAGACGCCCCCGACATGGTGCCCACCTTGCACAAATGCTCCGGCACATCAGCCTCCACTGGTAGCTTTTTTGCAGTAGGAGGGTCGTCTTTTCTCCACCCATCCAGGGTCTGCGCCAGTCGTGGTATTAATTAGTCGGATCCACTGAGTTTGGTTGGGTTGTATCCAACGGCCAGGACGATCGTCTGACCAACGGCTGTGATCGCCGTAGAGACTGTTGAAGTTGTGACTGTCCGGCCTCTTCCCGCATCTCCCGTTCGGACGAAGGCAGCGAAACCTGTGAGGAGTCTGACCCGGGTGACATAGGTTGTTTCCTGTAAGTATGGGTCCATGCCCAGAGGTTTGATAAACTTGACCCAATTCGCCCAATGGGTGTTGCCGGTTTTGGCAGACGACGCCACTCTGCCATTGAAAAATCCTTCGTCCGCAGTATGGAAATAACCCTCATACGTACTTTGGAGGAGAGGCGGTAGGCTGTCCACGATTCCTGATTGGGGAGTGGGAAAAGGTTGCTATACAAAGTGAGAAACTGCGTGTCACTAGGACAATACCATCGTGCCGTGCTACCGAACGACCTCGACAGGATATCCGTCATTGCATTGTCTTGTCCCGCAATATGGAGGGTAGTGAGTGGCGATGCCTTGGTAACCTGTAGTCGTAATGCCAGGGCTCGGATGAGTTGCATGGCGACCTGGGACGACTTTGCCGCCAGCCGTTGTACCCAGTGTACACTGGGACTGTTGTCGCTGTATAGTGCGACATGCATGTTGGCCAAGTCCCCGACTATGCTCTCGATGACGAGAAATAGCAACAGTAAACCCGCTAACTCAAGGTCCAAATTCGTTATTGTGCCATGCGGAGCTTGTTCCGATTGCACTGCCTGGGTGATCTTGGCGGGCCACTGCATGCGAAACACTGTAGGGGATATTGCTACCCTTTCACTGATAATGATTCCTCCGACGCCAAACGAGGATGCATCCGTCACGCCGACGATGTCTGGCCACACCACGACGAGACTCCGTCACGGCGTTGGAGACGAGCCTGACTCACGCAGGAAAACCATGCACTCGAACACAGCATCCTGGAGTTGTTTTTGCTGGCGCAGGAACACCACGGGCGGCGCCTTGCCCAGGATTTTATAAAATGGCGACAGCAGGTCCTTCCTGGCGGGGATTGCCATGAAAGCGTGTCGCACCTTGTACATGATCGATCTGAATTCTTGGAAAGGGACCCCGAACCAAGCGTTCTTACACGTGGACTGTAACCATCCTTTCATTGTGGCCAGTAGATCATCACGTTTGCCATCCGTAAGCCAGATTGTTTTGTCGCTGCCGTTGAAAACAAAACCAAGAATGTCCTTTACCACATCCCATGAACCTTCACCCTGGAGCAGTTTCTTCAGGGAAATGGGGTCCTCCCGATCCACCTCCTCCGGAGGAAACACATCGTGTATCCCACACAACACGCTATTAGCCACATGGTTGAGTTGGAGGCGGGAGTTAGGGATAACCAAGCCTATGAAATCATCGACGTACACATCCACCAAATATTTCATGCGTAGAGTTTCGTCGGGCTCGTGGTGGGCAACTCCAAATAGGCTTTCCTCATCGCGGTGTGCTCAAGGAAACGATGGGACGGCATGCTGCCCACTGGTGTTTTGACGTATGACTCCGCAACATCACGTGCGGTCTCGGACGCTGTACAGAAATACGGCGGAGATTCGATCCATCCCATCTGTAGCGATGTTGGGATAACAAGATCCGTGCTTGGGCCATCGAATCTTGGCAAAACATACGCAAAGTTCCATTCTTGCCCATGCTGGCAATCCAGCCTCCAGAAACCATCCTTTATGTCCCATTTGGCCATAAAGATTTTCTCATCCTTATACATCGATGCAAATGCATGTATAATGCGGCTCAGAGAATGTCCTAACTGGTCAATAGCCCCACAGGGGGCTGTCTTAACTGACGACTCGTTGACTGACGGCACACGTGTTCCATCAAGCCGGCGTATTGCGAAGGATAAGTCTAGTATCGTACAAAAACGCCGAGACTTGTGAGGTATCATTGATATCGGCGAGATTTTAAGCTCCGGTGGTAGATTGTCTTTGATAGCCTGCCAATCCACGGTACGGGCTTGTCCATTCCGTATTTTCTCCTGTACTTCTTCCCGGAGCTGTGTTATAGCCTCAACTGAAGTCACCAACTTGTGTGGGCCCCGATCAATTGCCGCCTGCATTTCCGCTGGAGTCCACGGTCGGCCTGGTTGCACTGGGCAGCCTCCCGTTGCATATTGCAAAAGTGTCGGACCAGCAGGGTGTCGTAACGCCAAGCCTGATGGATACATCTTGCTGGTTGTCACAGGCCACACCGGCGTGCCATGTGGCGCAACCGCCTTCCCTTCATGTGACTTCCGGAATTGTCGGCCAAGCGGCTGTTTCAGTTGCCGTTCAATTCGTAGCGCTTTGTTTTCTTTTCGGAGCTTGTCCGTGGTGTATCCTGTCACCTGTTTGCCGTGGCCGATGGTAGGGGCCCTGAGGCCACCCCATGTTGGGTCTGTACCTGGAACCCCGCTTCCTGGCTGAGGCAAGGCACAATGCGAGAAAAACAAAGGGCACTGTGTTAGGGTGTTGTGTTTTCGGCTGTGTGTCTAGGGACGAGCTCATCAGGCGAGGCAGAAACGACAACGTTTTTACCTCTGTGCTGCCAAGGATGTAGCTGTTGTCATTGCAAGACACTGGCTCGGGAAGCACGCCGGCACGGGGTGTGCTATGGCTGTCGCTCTCTTCCTGTTGATGGGCTGTTTCGCTGCTGACCCCATGTTTTGTGTTCGGTATACCACAAGCACGATGGTATTTTACATCGAAGGGCTGTGTTGTAGACAATTGTGTCTTACCTTTACCATTGTCTAGCAACGGATGAACGAGGACGTTGTTCCGCCTGACGATCTCCTCCGTTGCCCCGACCACCGGTGTTGCTAACCACCGCCTCTTATATCCGTCTGACAATCCCTGACATGGTTGCTGTCCATCCAAGCGCTACTACTCCGGTCCCATGTCAGGGGTAGGCCTCAGTTAGCCCGTTTGTGTCGCTTCCCACCCTGGGTGGATGCAAATTGCATTGCTGTGTTTGGTGGCTCTGTAGCAAGTCGTCTTTCAACTCCCGGTGCCAGCTTAGCGCAAAGTGCTGTTGCAAACTCCTCACTGATTTCATTGGCTGCTACGTGGCCAGATGGGGCGCGCCCGCACACCTTACCTTGACACTTTTCCAACAGATACGAATAACACAACCCATTCTTGCCATCGACCACATGCCGCGAGATAGTAGGCAGGTTGTTCTCAGTGACATCTGCCACTTTGCACAAGAGGCGAAATTGAACGCTTCAAAAATGTGCAATATACGGTGCCATGAGCGCTTTAATTTTGGGATGTATATCAGTTTGCCTGATAGTCACAGGTCGCTCAGTCGCCCCGCCCACACTCTGGGTAGTGGGTGGGGGCTGAAGTGGGAAATGCGAGGGGAGGCTCGGTGGGTATCCCACAGGTGCCTGCGCCCTTACCGTTGCCTGCTTTGGCCCTGTCGAAATGGCAAGCGAGGCTACCGTGCCGCTAGGCCCCCACTTATCCGGGAAGTTTCCCATGCGTATCTCTTGACACGCGTGTATGTCAGCCCCCACGATCTGCATAAGTAGCGACGTTGGCCACACTACCCGTCCAGCCACAAAATCATCCGTAGTGAGAGTTCGAAAGAAAAATTGTCGGCTATCGTTCAGAACAGCCCACGTAATCTGGCGGCAGATAGATGGAGTAAAATTGTGCGCATTGGCAAACACGCTTTCTGAATCCAACATGTTGAACAACGCAAAGCAATTATCATAGTAATCACAACGCTCCCCAAACAGCACCCACAGCAGTGCGCAAAACGTCCCCAGATCGAGCTTGAGGTCGTGATAGGTGACTGCTGGTTGCCGGGGATCATGTTTCCCAAGGAGGAGCGCTTCAGAAAGCGAGTGATTCTTCTCGGTGAACTTGACTGCTTGTTCACGAGACCAAATGTCTGCTGTTTTGTTCCCCGTATGCGGGCGACACACAAGAATGGAAATTCCTTGTTCTGCCGTGGCTAAATACGCCGTCAGCGTACCTGGACAAAATTCCAACTTGGTAATATCGTCCATGGTCGATTTGTCGAAGTATAAACTCCGATTAATCTGGACGTCGTGCGTACGCCCCAATGTCCTCATTTCTTGCATGAGCTTTGTGCGCTGGGCATCCACGTCTTTCGTAGAGCGAAAGTAGTCCCAGATTGGCTGTAGGTTTGCTTCGTTGCGCACACAGCTAAATCCCTTCAACTTCGCCAATTGAAATTCGCTGTAGGGCTTCTGCTCCTCGGCTGCCTTTGCACTCTCGGTTGCCTGCCCCTGCTGCGCCTCTCTGGCCCGCAACGCTGCTACCACTGCTGCCGTGACTTGCGTGACCATGCTCACAGAGGAGTCTACCGTGCTGGCCCCCGCACAGTTTGCTGGCCCTGCAGCGTTCGTGCCGCTACCCTCGTTATGCGACCTTGCCCGGCCCTCCGGTGAAGGCAGTGTCATCGATAGTCTGTGGTGGGCCCACTCGTGGAGATGTTCCGTTGCTCCGATAACTGATGGCGTTGCGAAGGAGAGTAGGCTGCTGGTAGAATTGGTGCCTGTTCCGGGCTGTGCAGCCATGCAGCACCAGTCCATAATCAAATCTAACCACCCCGGCTCTAGTTCAGAACTAGAGAGGAGTTGTGTGATGTAGCCAAATAATTCACCAGGAGCTCTGCATGCCTGAGCACAAAATACTGCACAGTCTGGTGGGAGAGCTAACATACGAGGGCACACGGTGCGGTGGCGTGGGGTTTCTGGGTTGGGTGTCCAGAAGCGGTCTCGATTCGTGGCCGTGTTGTAATAAGCCGCCATCTCGATTCCATCACTGCAAATTTGTTGATCCTCCCACCCCCACGCCGTCGTACGTCCCAGTTCAATCATGTGAGGGGTGGCAAATTGGGTTCTATCCCCCCAAAAAACAATACTTTTGCCTTGCCACTCCGGGTCTGACCCGGGCACCCTGGGGTATGTGCACGCGGTGTGCACCAAGTGTATGTATGGTGACTTCTTCCGCATCATCGCAAACACCAGCAGGTGCTGATACTGCTGGGCATCCTCTCGGAACCGTTTTTGTTCCTCCCCATCCGTCCTTCGCATGGCTTGCCATGCCAAGAATTCCTTCAAGCCGCTCACGGTGAACATGCTTCCCAATCGTGTACACACTTCCACCAGTGCCGACGGCAAACCCACAGGCGTGCTCGTCGTTGCGCCCCCACGGGCCTGTGCTGGCGGCACTATATGACCCGGAGTTGACGTGGTGTCCGCGCCGAATGGGCTAGGGGGTGTGGGAGTTGTTGCCTCTTGTAGCACACCTGTCACCTGCATGTTTCCTTGTTCGTTGACAAGGCGCTGCTGTCCCCGCGTTCGCGCAAGGGGCGTTGCGATTGCGTTGTCCCCCAATAGTGCAGGATCGGGAAAGACCCAGTCATCCTCAGCGGCCTCTGTTCCCGTTGCGCCCTCGACTGCGTCGGTGGCAACGGCGACGGCGGGCTCACCCTGTGAAACCCGGGGGGTTTCGTGTTTGTGTTGGTCCACGTTGGTCTGTTGGAGGTAGGGAAACACCATGTTGTCGACGTTGTTTCAGTGGGGTTGGCGGTGGGTCCGTTCGACCACAGTTAACTACATAAACACTCCTCCGCATCTACGCCTGCATCTATCAGCCATGGTCGTTGCATACCAAGGATGGAATGAGGTCTGGGTGCCCTAAGGTACCAGGCCTTTCCGTGTGTCTGTCCGTCACCCCAACAAATGTAGGCAAAGATAACGGGAAAATTGTATTCCTACTTATTGGACGGAAAAGGCTTTTACACCGTGCTGGTGGGAGAGATTTAACGAAAAGTTGAAAACGTGGGCCGCGAAGCAGGCCACATCCCACGCTCACTCGATCCATCACGAACTGCAAAAATAATAATCACCGCGATCACGACCTCTCACAACCACAAGAACACGAATCCAAGAAGAACGATCCATTACGATATTGACTGCCACGAAGTCGTCTCTCACAGATTCCAAACAAAACGACGCCCCTCTCCCAAGCTGTTGTGATTGGTGATGTCATTGCAGCCTAATGAACGCGGGACTATTACTTTTGAAGGGGAATAATACATAGTAAATTCGCTCGATTACTTATTTTGTGCTGCCATCGAAATGAAAATACTTACATCTTCTTCTATCTCCACTGCCTGTGCCACAGTTTATCAGCCCATTGACTCCAAAAGATGCACATAGCTGGCACTGGCGCTTCTTTCGCACCACAGTGCAGTTTGGGTTTTCTTGAGGTGAAGTCAACCCATTTTGATGGTTATTCTTGCAGTATTGTTGACCTCCCCTTCCTTTACAATCATCCTCTCCACACAGGCGACAACAGCGTCTTTTCCTCATCTTGCCCTCAGTTGCATCCAATGGATTGCTGCCAACAAGTATTCCTCCAACTATTTGATAATCTGAAGTATTCATTGCTTGCACTGGAGGCTGTGGCAAAGGACAAGGCAGTGATGCTTCTGTCCAAGAATATCCATTGTTTTGTGGTGTGAGAGCTATGTTCAGTTCGTTCAATTTTTCTATCCCATCTCTTGCATTTTTCACACACTCTTCTACACGCCTCGTCCTGCTCCAGGTGTTATTGTATGTCCTTAATTGTGATGGCAATTTTGGCATTATATTCTTCCCATCAACAAATTTGCACCAATACTCAGACGCCAAGTTGTAGTCAAAGTCTCCCTTGCCTTCCAACACAAACCTTGCAAATGCTTTACGCTCATCCTTGTGAACAAATGGTAAGAAAGGCAAAGTTGTCCCCGTTGCTTTTGCTATGTAATTCTGCTCTCTTGTGAGTTTGACAGGCCCTATTTTCTCACAACACTCTTGCAACTTGTCATGGAGACCCTTGTGATGTAGTGCGATTGTATCAAATGTTTCATTCGTTGTTATGTAGTCACTTGCATTGCTCCAGTGTGGAAATAATTGTATTCCATGATTGTCTCTCACAAGGTTTTGCAACTGATCAATTACCCAAGTGTTGAAATGGCCCACAACAGGAAACCCGAACCGGCGTCGCTCAGAACATTTATGATTGTGTCGATGCCTACGCTCTGCAAGGAGGCAGTCCGACATCTCTACACCAGTAGACCAATTTCGAAATGTCACTGAAAGATGCTTGTGGTAAGCCTCGGTCCGATTTGTGCCTCGTGAGCATTCTATCAGTTCCAAGCCATACTTGTTTTTCATCACTTCTCCATTGAAACCAATTCTTTTGGTGTAAAATTCCACGTCAGGCGGATCTGAGTAGTATCCGTTCAAAATTTCAGCCAACAAGTTGTTTGCTTTTTCCATGCAGTTTTATTGAACAATGGCTGTTTTGTTTCACTGTCAATTATATTCCCAAAAAGAGCAAAGACTGCCTGAACTCTCCAGTAAAGAATTTTTGGTGCAGGAACTTTTCGTTCTAAACAGTCTCAAAACAGGCGAGCTTTGTAGTACTTTTTGCTTGAATTTGGCTATCTGATAGTTCTTGTAATCTCATCATCTCTTCTAATTCTTTCATTTTCTTAGGGTTCCATAAGAAAATGCCTCACGTAGTGCAATAAAATAGCCTTTTTTTGCTTCATGCCTTATTGGTACTTTTGCACGGTCCATTGCATGGAATACGTCACCCAATACTGCTGAAAATTTGTCCTGGATCATCTCTGGATTTGGGGTCGTCCAATCCATCACATTTGAGTGGTGTTTTCCCCTTTTCAGATTGTTGAGACTCAAATATGGTGGCACGTAAATACTCAATGTCCTCAGATGAGAGCGCTTTCATTGTGTCATCAATCTCATCCTCCAGTACATCCCAACCAGAAACTAATCCTTCATTAATTGTTGCATCTTCCATCAAATCTTCACTGTCACTGATTTCATAACCCTCTTCTGGATCTCGAATGAGTCTAATCCTCCCTCTCTCGCTTTTACGAACAGTGGGTTCATTTGATGGCAATGTTATGCCACTTTCTCCTTCTTTATTTGCCATTGTCTCACACTGGGCATGTTCTTTTAACATAGCAAGAGGCACAACAATCTCTGTCATTCCCAAATCTCCCAATGTTATGCTGGCTCCATTTGCCATCACCCCAAATCCCGGAAGAACAAGACCAGGTGCGTAGATATCTGTTACTTTGACAATATGTGTATGCTTCCCAACTTTCACCGACCGTCTCTTTCGGAACAAGTATCCTTCAGGACAGCAAAACACACCACTCTCAAGAATTATCCCAGTTGCTGCTCGGGTTGCCATACCAGGCAAACTCCCATTGATTGGAACTAAATCGACCTTCTTTCCAACAGTTGCCTCCTCAGCAGTCAGTCGACGTGACAAATCTGGCTTCTTCTCTAGACATTCAAAGACTTCTAATGATGCTGCAGCATCGATTGCCGCATATTGTTTCTGCTGCTCTGTGAGGTCCTTCCTCCATGTAGAGGACTGTAGGCTCTTGTCAATGGACACATTCAGTGTAAGTTCGGCTAGCCTTGACAGAGAAACATTTGCATTATTCACCACGTTGCGCAATTTAGCATACTTCCCAAGATTATTCACATTTTTTCTCGCTTTCTGGTCCACACTCTTCACACCTTTGGCATTGAAGTCTTCTCCAATAAGTTTAAGGTCACCGCTAACTTTAACTCCAGCAAACTGTGTTGACGAATCACACAGCACAGATATGAGACTGTTTGGGAGGGACGTCAATTCTCCAACCCACAGTAGCAACACCTGAATTCCACCTTCTCTGTTCCGATAAGCAATTTGTATCCACTGAATTTTTGTACGACCAATTTGAATTCCCCTGCTATCACGTAAGATATTCCACTCAGCATCTAATCCAACCTTTTTGTCTCCAATATCTTCTTTCATGGCTTCTATAACCCTAGTGATGTCAGCTGGACTATGAGCAGTGCGAATGTTAAGCTCTATGGCATTGTAGTATGGTAGGCCACTTAAAGGATCTCTTGCCACATTGGGAGATGAATGTGAGTCATATTTTTGTTGCTGCTCAACGACTGATTCCATTGTACTCATGAACAATTGTGTTTCTTTCCGTGGGTTATCACCTACGACATGATTGATACCTGGGAATCCTAACATTTGACGCGTCTTCTCAAACTCCTCCAAGGCAGCAAGCATTTGCTCATGACTATCGGTGTAAATGTGAAATTGGATTCTGACTTCCCCATTTTCATTCAAACCAGTAACCAATCCTTTAAACACAGGCTTGCCACGATATTGATAGAGATGCTTTGCCTCTTTGTAAGAGACATCCAACATGAGTACTGAAATGCCCCTTTTCTTAACCTCCTGTGCAAGATGAGTGCGAATGGTTGCATGGTAAGATTTATACACATGTTCTAGATACTTTCCAGTGGGTACAAGACCACGATACTTTTGCTTGTCAGCAAAGTTACCTAGTGGCTCCAACTTGAGACGGGTCACCTTAAGCCCATGTCTTTCTTTTTCCTTCCTCTCTTTTATCTCATATTCATGCCTCAAACACTTCTTTCCAAATTCAGCACTATGTAGCTCCAACAATACATTGGATAATGATTCCGGTTTTAAGCCTTTGTCAAATAGTGGTCTCATCACATCCACAACCATGCTATCCACACCTGCTCTCCATGTCAGAAATGCCGGAAACTCCAATCCACGTCCATATGGAAAAAGAGGCAATATTCTCGAATCCCATCCCATGAAATTATATTGCAAATTATCACTCCCTCTCTCAACAGATACATTGTTGTTCCCTGCAAAGGCTTGTTCTACAAAAGATGTAACTTCTTTGCTCTTTTGCTCACAAGCATAGCAGCGATAGCGTCTACTGACTATGTAATATGTCTCTCTCATCCCGACGATGACTCTTCCAAAGTGCTTGTCTCGAAAGCCATTGTTACCAACATGCTGGTTTGATTTGCAATTTGGGCAACATGGCATACATTGTTCCCAACGTAGATCAGGCAACCAGACGTAGACATCCCGATAATATGCATCGTATTCTTTCTTCAAGCCTAGCTTTTTAACAATGCACCGCACCTGTTCTTTTCTAATCCACCAACCATTGTCTTTCAAATGTTGCAATAACCAGAGGTTTGTGGAATTGTTGTGTCTGTGGGTTTCTTCTTTCAATCTTTGTTGTATTGCTTTAACGTATTCTTGTTGAACTCCTACAGCTTCTTCTTCCTCCTTGTCGACGTCATATATGTCATGGAGAAGTTCCTCTTCAGAGAGATTGTCCTCCTCTACGTCAAGATTTGCACTGGCATCTTGAGTTGGAAATTCAACTGGAACATCATTATTAATTATGACGAGATTTTCATTGGCTTGTGTCTCTACAACTACTTCTGCTGCTGTAATGTTAATTTCATCATCTTGTCGTTGAGATGTCAGTCTTGGCTGAAGACGTTGGAAGAATGCTTTCTTTTTTGCAGCATCCACTTTTGCCTTGTTCAGTTTTCTAGTTTCAGCAGACCTCCGAATTCTTTGCTTCTTCTCTTCTTCTGATTCGTCTCGTTGTTTTCGTTTGTTACATGGGTTATCAACCCTCCCTTTTGGTCTGCCTCCAGCCATCGTTGACGGACAAGTGACAATGCTGACTATAATATCAAGTATGATAATGGTATGGTAGCATATCGAGCCACACCATGTCCACATTTTTTCGTGGAGTGATGTATGTGAGTTTTTTACATATAATACATACTTCACATCATGTATGTGAATTTGAGCGATTTAGCCAGTGGCACATATGGACCATGATTCTTAACTTATAGCTCAAAGAATCGAGATGGCTTAAGAAAAAAATATGCACAATGTCGATTTAGATAAAAAAATACCTTAAGTTAATTAGCTTACCGTACATGGCTTACGGGCGGAATCACTTCATAAGGTTGGACTTAGTTCCACCAGCATATTCCAGATGCCACGGAAAACGATCACCCCACACCCTCCCGTCCGATAGCGTCCCATCGACGGAAAAGTTGCTGCATATCGCAGGCATTGTCTCAAACAAAGAGGGACTACTTCCGCTATCAAATCGCATACAATGGAATTCAAATATGTTGGCTTCGTCGGCTGTTACACAATGCCTGGTGAGCATCAGAGCGCCCTTGCCTCCCATATTCTGTTTGTCAACACCGGACTCATCATTAATTCTGCACAGGCCAAGCCGATCCTTTTGAATTGTCCCATGGCGGAATCCCCCACGATAGATCCAAAATTGGAAAGGGTGTCCTTGCTATTGGCGTCGGAAATGATGGGAGTTTGACCTTTTTGAATAAGGGCGAGCCGGTAATTAAAGCTGACGACTTGCCAAATCCATCGTATCTGTCGTTCAATGGACGCCGTGGACGAGCTGCTCGCTTGTGCGTTGTTTCTGAATTGGGGGACGGAAAATGGCAGCCTTTCCGTTGTGAGCTTACCGAGAATGATGGAGTGGGCCTGAAACTTGAAGCTGATGGGGAATTGCGCGGTAGTGGAGGCGCGTACCCCTGTCACATCATCCATACCTGCTCTCCGCTTGGAATGGACTTAATTTTGATTTCCAACTATGGTGAAGAGCACGGGGTCCTGACCATCGTTTGCGATGATGAAAAAATTTTGGTGAAGCCTGATCGTATTGTCTTCGGTGCCGGATCGAAAGTAAATTACATGCGGCAACAGTCTTCCCATGCTCATTCTTCGTGTATCGTCCCATCCATGACATCATCATCCTTGATAGACATATGTTCGGCTGACTTGGGTTCAGATTCAATCATTCAATTCTCGATCTTGCGACGTGATCATTCGTTGGAATGTGTGGAGAAAGGACGTCTAGCTGCTCCACCGGGTTCGGGGCCAAGATCTCTTATGTTTAACCCGAACGCAGCGTTCAGCAACGTTGCAGTTGTAAGTCTTGAAATGACTGCCCAAGTCTGGCTCATTCGACGAAGACCTCACGATGGATGTTTAGAAGGATTAGGTTGTCCCGTTTCATTGCTGCCAGAAGACTGGCCGAATCGCGTCGGCGCCACAGAATCATGTGAAATGCAATTCAATCATGGGAGGTGAGACAAGGCATATTATAAGTTGCATTGGAATTCATTCTTTCTCATTATTCTTCGTTCGTGTAGGTGGGCATCAGATGCTCTATGGAGTCCAGATGGAAAGTTTGTTTATGCTGCGGCCAGACTTCATGATTCAATCAGTGTTTTTCAATTAAAGTACAAAATTGATCCGTACCGCCAAAAAACTTCCACCGGAGAAGGTTGTCCAACTTCCGTGGTTATTGAACACTTAGAATTTGTACAGCGGATTCCCACAGGGGGTCGAACACCCCGTTGTCTTGCGATGTCTGAATGCGGAAGATTCTTGCTCGTGGCACACCAACATTCTCACGATGTTTCTTCGTTTAGTAGATGCTGTGAAAGTGGAATGCTCTCCTTTGTCAGTCGATTGAATGCGAATTGTGCGGCTTGTGTGAAGTTGGTGCGACCTGAAATGATGATATATGAGGCCTGAAGAATCTTTGATGCGTCAGCTGTTGTGGAAAGCATGTGATGGTGTCGATTAGTGTTCTTGAACAACCTTGGCTATGTGCGCCTAACAATTAAAAATCATTACAAGCGACTCGTGCGGCCACACCTCAATTCACTCTGCAATAGCCTCCAATCAGCATAACTGCACCATCATCCACAGCAATACCACCAAACCATGCTGTCTCTGTGTTTGTACTTTTCCCACTGCAATCATCATTTCAATGCAGCACAAAGTCCATTGTCAACTCTGATTGTTCCTAGAGTGAAGCATGTGTTCTTTGAATGTTCGGGTGTTAGTAGCATCTCGATGTTTCATTGAAACCAAAGAACAAAGTAGCATCTCGATGTTTCATTGAAACCAAAGAACAAATATCAAAAACAGTTAGTTTTGAAACAGATTGCTTCATATCCAATCCTCTCATAAAGCCATAATACTAATTGTCAATCTACCTTATCAACCTGTCATAAGCCAATACCAACATTCAATCAATGAGGTATATTATACAACCCATACTTTGATCAATATTCCCATTTTTGAACCAGAAAAGAATGGATCAATGCACATAAAGTAAGAAAAGCAGCAGTTCTGGTTGGTGCTAATTTTCTTGCAGGCGCTTTATGTTGTATTCCCTCTCAGTATAAATCAATGTTTTTGTTTGAGCATCCCACTTTAATTATGCAACATAACTAACAAATCTCTTATCACAACTTCCCTTCACCACGAAGAAGGTTTTAACCTCAACATAACCATCAACTGATCCATCAGGATTGTCTGCAAAGGCATCATATGTCCACGAACAAATGAACATTTATTCTTCCCAAGGTAGCATATCACATTATTACATGAGTGCTTACATGATCAATTCTTGTATAAATTGAAGCCTCAATCCATCCCTGTTAACATGCATCCACTATAGTAATTTCTATGGATGGTCTGACAAAGAATCAATCTAATAATGCCATAACTTGCAATATTGTTTTGTTAGCATGAGAATTTATGGTTTGCCAATCAAGAACCAAGAACAAAAGAATAAAGCTGCATGCACATCTTATGATATTTCCAGAGATCCTGGTAACTGCTTTTGAGGAGGAGTCATGGCTTCTGGTGCTTTCTCGACAATTTCAATTGAATATCTCTTTTGCAGCACATTGAAACGAGAGAAGAGAAGAATCCAGCACCTGACTCAGCTGTGTTGAAATAATTGTGAGGCAGATCCGATGTGTTCAAGGCTTGAGATCCATGTATTCCAGTGGTGTTGAGTCCAAAGTTGTGCTACCAGGAAGTTCTCATTCTTCTATTTGTTTGAGGGCTTTGTGTGATCTTAGCTTCACATGTCCTGGACATGTCCTTGAACGTGTCCTATGTCCTTAATTTCTGACCTAAGCCAAAAAGTATTTACAAAATCTCGTTGTACACTTTGCTGACTTTGTTTTTATGAGCTTAATACTATTGTGCAAGGGATGCATGATATGCTAGCTATATCATGCATCAACAAAACACAAATGGTCATGGGAGAGATTGGGATTGATTTGCGGCAGTTGCATGACTGATCCATTCTCAACTGCCCAAAGGAACTGTTCCATGAGAAAAGGTTCCTGAGAAGGAAAACTTCTATTGGATATTTAAGTTAAGAAAACACCTGCATTGTGTATGGTGATGACTTAAGAAGAAAAACCCTATTTGGTTATTGTTTCTGAGAAACTAATATCTTATAACTTTTTGTCCTTCCTCTGTGTTACCATACACAAAGTGAAGGAGACTTATGGAGTTCCACCTTGAAGCTCCAGATTCTTGGCATATGTCAATTTCTCCAGGACACAGTTTTTTGTGGACACGTGGACATAAATCAGTTTTGAGTCCCATGTCCGCCCCATGTCCTCAGAAATTTTGACTCAAATATATTACATAGCAGTATCTAGGTACGTACATACCTAGGTATCATAATTGTTTTTGTACCAGCTTTTTGGATTGCACTAAAATTAACACGCAGCAACAGCCACGACTCTTTGTATGTTTCACCTGAAAGGATAAAAAACGGAGCCCTAAGCAAAGCAAACACTCCATGTCCTCTCACGTCCTGAGGTGTCCTCTGTGTCCAAAATTCAATGTCCTGTGTCCTTGTTTGAAAACACTAAAAACACAAGATGTCTAAGACATGTCCGGGACGTGTCCCCAATGTGTCCAGGACATGTCCTGGATGGTGTCTTTTATTTTTGGACACAGACACAGCGAACATGTGAAACTGTGTGTGTGATGTCTATGATCATGTGGCAGCTTCTCATGCCTCTCTGCTTGTTTTAGGGATACCCATGTCTTTTGTGAGATGAGGGCTTCTGAGCTTCCCATGCATTTTTGGTTGAAGGTACCCTGTGGTTTTTCCACCCCTGCAAGAGTACACAACTGTAGCATGAGATAAGCATTGGTGCTGCACATTAAAATACTTATTCCTTATGGCTATCAAATTTATCAGAGGTGTGAATGCATTGCAGCCTGCTGAAGATACACACATAATGCCAAATATTTGGCTAGGGTAAACTGACTGGTGACTTGCAACTCACAATGAAATTCAAATCCAAGTGGGCACTCAGCTTGAGCCACAATACCTGTTGAATGCATTGCTGCATTCTAGTGCAAATCACTGTCTTTCAATGAGAGCTCACTCTCAAAAAGGGGTTCACAATCAGAAGGATATTGGGATATGGATTGTAACCACTGCTCTGCTTGCTTCATATACTGTTGGAAAAAGAAATGATACCTTTTCATCTAAAAATGAGTTTTATTGGTAGAGGAAAGATCCAATCGAATTCATCAGATAGCTTGATTGAGTAGCTAGCGATAATGGTGAAATGGTGTCACACAGTACCATAATTTTTTCAATGACATAACCAAAATAATTAAATTGATTGTAGCAAACTATTGTCCCAAATCAATTGTCTTAAGCTAAAGCCTTGTAATCAATCAAAGAAGTCATACAATAGTCTCTCTCTCTCTGATTCATTTGATCTAAAAATAGACTGATGCTCATTTCAGTAATTTTCAAACCACATGTCACATCCCTCTATATTGAAAGTAGTGTTGCTTCTCCTTGGAGTAGAGTACATTTTTCATTGTTGTAAGTCTACCTAAAGTTATTGTCTAGAAGCTAAGGCTGAAAAAGGAGTGCCAAATTGTGAACCCGTCTTGTCATTTTGATTTTGATCCATCTTTATGATATGTTTTGTGAACTGGTAGACTCATGTTTTGATGATCATAATTTACAAGACAAATCCATGTGGAATGCCCATGCAATTTACTAGTTCTACAATTATACAATTACTGGATTATAAGATAAACAAATATCAAAAGATACGTTATAAAGTGTAACTCATATTCCGTCCCCTTGTTTGTATTTTCAACACAATGACAAATTATAGATACCTAAAAAACTTGCTCTATTGCATCGAGGTGGCAATATTGTACCCCTTCCATGATTTTGCATGCCTTTCTCATCCATGCTTTCCACACCTCCACCATGTGTGCGAGTTGTGTGGCAACAATCCTGAGCCACTGGGAGCAATACATATGGGTGTATTGCTGGTATAAAGGGGAAACTATTCTTGAGGGTTTTATTTCTGTTTGAGCTGATTAAATAAATGAAAAACAAAAATGTCATTCACACTTGCCCTGGTGTTACTTATACACCGGTGTTATCTATAATCCGGCTTATACCGTACTTGCGTTTGACTACTTTGGATTGGTTCTCATGCATGTTTCTGCAGTGGCCAGGACTTGATAAAATCAGAATACATCTGAAAGCATTCAATTGCATTTCAAATGGGCTCCCATTTGATTGAAATTGAATAGAACTGAATATTGCATCTGAGCAGTGCTTGATCGCACAAGAAGGAAATAGAACAGCACCTCATTGCCATTGGATTGAATGAAAATACCGTGTCCTGAACACACTTGCTTGTAAGGGAACAGATGTAAGCATCAATTTATCAACTGTAAGAAGCTACCTTTAGTTTTTTGGAATTGAAAGATAGAAGTGTTGGTGGTGATAGGTGGTGATACAATACAATACTTAACTTTCTCAGAATGTTCGGTGAATAATATGGAAAAGTTAGCACAGATTGCGACCCGACTTCACGAGCAGGTTTGTTGGCGACTATACAGATTCCTACATATTTTATTTACCAAACCGTTAGCGATTGCGTTATGACCACACTCGCAAGAAAAGATAATTTATTTTAACTAAAAATCACGCCGACGACAACTTGCCAACAGTTGGCAAACCATCCAGCCAACAGCAGCCAACAGCAGCCAACAGCAGCCAACAGCAGCCAACAATCAACCGGAATCACCCCCCCGCATAAAACAGGCGTGCATCAAAGCTCTCCAATGGAAAATTACGAAGTGATCAGAGCTCTCGGTCAAGGAACATGGGGGGTCGTGCACATGGCCAAACAAAGAAGCACTGGTCGAATAGTGGCCGTGAAAAAGATCAAGTCAGAACGTCCTGAAGAAGGGGTTAACTTCACGGCCGTTCGGGAAATCAAACTCTTACGGGAGTTCAAGCACGAGAACATCATCGAACTGGTGGATGTATTCACTACTCCGGACATGGCAGTTTGTTTGGTGTATGAATGTGCGGACACCGATTTGGAAAAAGTGCTGAAAAATAGAGCTATATCAATCTCTTTGGCAGATACAAAGCAACACCTTTTGGTTCTTTTGCGAGCCATATCGGCATGTCACGATAGGTGGATATTGCATAGAGATTTAAAGCCTGACAACTGTCTCTTCTTGAAGGATGGCACAATGAAGTTGGCTGATTTTGGTTTGGCGAGGATGTATGGTACTCCCAAAACCCGTCTGTCGCCACAGGCTATCACTCTGTGGTATAAACCACCAGAACTTCTGTTGGGGGCATCTGAATATTCGGCTGCAGCTGATATCTGGAGCGTGGGGTGCATTTTTGCTGAATTATTGCTTCGAAGGCCTTTCTTACAGGGCAATCAAACTGACATCAGTCAGCTAAATACTATATTTCAGGTAAACATGCTTTCGCTCCATCAGTAAATGTTTTTTTGTGATGTCATAGACAAGTCCTGAATGCACCTCTTGGCCAATACTATACCGCAGGTCTTCGGAACGCCCACGGAAACAAATTGGCCAGATCATAACACTCTGCCTCTATGTACGCGTGGTCTCGAATGGGATAACTGCCCACCAATTCCATTTGATGAAATCTTTACTGCTGCTCCCCAAGACTGTATATCTTTATTGCGTTCGATGCTTGTGCTTGATCCTAACAAACGGTTCAGTGCGTCTCAGTGTCTCAGTCACCCCTATTTCTCCAATGATCCTCCGCCGACACCCAAATCAAAATTGATTATCTCGTCGGATTGAAGCCGAAGGCGTTTGGGATCCAAGTTTCTCTTAGCGGTTGTTGGAGAAGAGTTAAATAAGTTCTGATTATAATGGTATGAGACTTGCGATTTTTATGATTAATCAAATCTATCGTATTCACCACTAGAGATGACTTTGTCTGGGTCGATTGAACCTGTCTCCCTTGCTGCACGAAGCCGCTGCCGAGTTAAGTTTTGTCTTTCCAATAACCGCCTCCTCTGAGTTGCTGCCCAATTGTCGGCATCTTTGCTTCGCTCGTTCAGTTTATCTGGCGGAAGAAGATCGTCCACATCCCGTTGAAGCTGCAGAAGCTTGTTTGTCATGTCCCCTAAAACTATTCCATCTGAAAAATCGCCTTTGACTGAAGTACCGAGACTAGATACAATGTTTCCTATAACTTTGACAAATGGCCTGACATCCATTGTTGGCATCACCTCAATGAGCTTCGCCAGTAAGTCCCTTCTTTCTGCTTTCGTTTTCATTCGAAGAACATACCCAATGTGATCAATGTAACGCTTAACTCCTCGCGACAATTCCGCGTAAACCCCTTCCTGAACTATTTTCAACACGAATAGCCATCTGTTGTGCTCTGGATCGTCCACGACCCCTGATCGTTCGAGAGAGGCTTCTTCTTCAGCAATTGCATACTTCAAATATGCAACGAATGCGTCATCCAAAAGAGGCCTCATGTCCCGAACCGCATCCGTCAATGCTACCGCTGTCTCTTCTTCTGTTGTGTGTGAAGGATCCATCGCAACTTCACAAATAGAGCGTATGATTTCCAGCATTGACACCTCGAGTTCAGCCCCTAAGGCTTGGGCTTCTTTAACGAGGCCTTGTGCGATTTTCACAAGATTGATCATAATTGCGCGTTCTCCAGCATGGATATCCCTCAGCGACTCCTCCGTTCCGTCCTGCCTGGCGGCAAGGTCACGTTGAGCCATGGCATACATTCGTTCCCTAACGAGATCAATAAAGTTGTCAGACAGCAAAAGATCTTTGTAGTTCAGTGCAATTTCTTCCAGTCTCTCCTCCGGCTGAGATGCCAATTCATCTATCAACATTTGTAATCGGGAGCGCTCTGTCAACAGAATTTCGGGGTCTTCAATAAGACCAGCCTTGACAGCTTCCTCTACACACTTTCTAAGGATGTTCACCCTGTCTGCTGATATTTCCCTCTCTCCGACAAAGTAACGAATTCCTAGGTCATTTTCTTTTTCCCGCATTTGTGTCAACACAGCAGCAGCGAACTTTGCTTGTTTCAGAGCCGTTTCCAACTCCTTGGCAAGTTTAACATCTGTACGAGTTCCCTCCTTGGCCCCTGGCCAGTTTACCGCTGTTGCAGGGTCGACGTTGGGACTGGAAATAAAGAAAAAGACACGAGGCCCGAAGTCAGGAGCCGATTGAAAGTGCAACTATCCAGTTCGGATAACAGCGACGCAACGAAAGTCCGACGACGGATTGTGAGAAATCTTTGCCACTTACTTGTAAACTTCTGGTCCCGAAAATACATCGAACATCTTGTTTTTGGTCGGTCCATCATTTACCTCGCCTTGCGAACGACTCATGCGAATTTCGAATTCGGCTAATTCTTCATCTAACACTCTTGCGTTGAGAGGGACGGTTTCGTCAGCGGCAATCAGGTCATCTATGTCTTGCTCTGAAATTGGCGGCTTCATTATATCTGATGGCTGTGAGGAAGGTTTAGACAGTTTGTCTTGTGCTGTTGCTTGCCCAGCTGCAAAAATCTTTCTCAGTTCGGCTTCTTCTGCCTTCCGCTTCATCTCTTGGTGGTAATCCTTTTCTTTGAAGGCGAATTCCTTGCGATTTATCTCCGCTGTTTGTTCTGACTTCAGTAGATCCTTTGCTTTGCCAATGGCACCCTCAACAAAACCATACCCCGGTTTCTCTTCTTTTTCCTTTTGATCGCCGAACTTTCGCGAGTGGGGGACAAAGCGTGGGGTGAAGTTGGATTAGTTGGATTAGTAACACCTGTTCCGATTTTACTTGGTACAATAGAAATTTACTCACCTTTAACACGCGTTCCAAGAGTTCTTCGGGTGACAAGTCTTCGTCTCCATCATTAGGGAGCATATCAGTTGCAGATTTCAACAAGTCTTGAACTTGTTCATTCTCTCGAGCAATTTTGGTAATATCTTCTCGTATTTCGTCATCTGACTTTTCAGGCCTCCTTTCTTGTGGTTGTTCGCCATTATTGACACTTTTGAGTGCTGCAGTCGCCTCACCCCCAACTATTTGTGATGACTGCGTTCCTTTTTTCGAAATGGTTTTATTCCACGATCGACGCTTCGCTTTATTCGCGATGCTCTGTAACTTCATAAACATTTCATTGTTTGACAAATCCTGAGCTTTGGGCTTCTCATTGGTGGTTTGTGATCTACTTTTCGAGTCACTTTTCAGTTGCGAATAAGGACCTAAATCATTCTCTTCCTCCTGTCCTTTCAAAGAAGACTTGCTCGGGCGCTTTTCACTTTGTAGACGCGCTGCTGCCCGTTTAGCTGCC